>CM038214.1:367418523-367552880 GCA_021442155.1 Cymbidium sinense | reverse complement strand
GACTTGGATGATGGGCTACAAAGGTATGCTGGAAATGATGGCCTTGATGTTTCCCTCCCCTATCTTCTTTTGGCTAGTAACTATATGTAATTGCAACCTTCGAAGTTTGGATGCTTACATGTTGCTCCTTGAGATGATTGTAACTTGAGCTGAGCCTTTTCTTTACTTTGCCTTTTCTTTGCTCATACTCTTTATGCTTGCTTAATTGTACTCATCCTTTCATTAGTATGTTGTAGATTCCTTTTATAGGAAGAATCTGGGTGGATCTTGCTGGATCTCAAAAGGACCTAGTGGATGTTGTGTACACATGGATCTATTATTGTTATTTGGTTTTTGCTTTTGCTTTTTCCATATTATTGTAATAGTTAGGGGGTTTATCTCTTTAGGACTTATTATTGCTCTTTGAGCCCTCTAAGGACTTTGCACTTTTTATTTATGGCAAAAAAATTCCCATAATTTCCCTGAAAAAAGAACCTAAACCCTAAGAATGGGCAGAACCTTGATGAGAACATCACCGTCAACTAAACTCAATCTAGATCCGGAAAATGAAGGTGGATGAGGCTGATGGGTGGTGGGGATCCGGAGGTGTGTGGATATGGAGGTGATGAGCAGTTATGGAGGTGGAGGACTGAGGTTACAAATGGTGGTGGAAAAGGAGAGATCAAGGATATGATGGTGGATCACTCGAGAGGCGGTGGTTCTGATGGGAATTGGAGAAATCAAAAGAATAATCCAATCCAATTCGCTTATGGAACTGTCTTTATAGTAGAGACAATTCTAGTATCTAGGGTTTTTGATTTGCTCTATGTGAGCTCATTTTTTATCTATGTTGTCGCTTATGTTTTAGAAAACATGGTGTGTTACTTGGTTGATGAAATCAAAAAGAAGAAATGTTGTATCTGAATTTATTCTCTATTAAAAAAACCAAAAATCCTAAACCCTAAACTAAAACATGAACCCTAGCTCTTAAACCTAAACCCTAAGCCCTAAACCCTAAACCCAAAATCCCTAAACCCTAAAACTAAACCCTAAACCCTAAACCTTAAATCAAACCTAAACCCTACACCTACACCCTAAAACCCTAAACCCTAAACCCTAAACCCTAAACCCTAAAAAATAATAAAATAAAATAAAAAAAACCCAAAATAATAAATAAACCTAAATGAAAATAAAATAAAATAAAATAAAATAAATAAAACCTAAACTAAACCTAAATAAACCTAAACCTAAAAGAAAATAAAATATAAAATAAAAAACTAAACTAAAATAAAATATAAAAAAATAAACTAAACTAAAAAATAATAATAAATAAAATAAAACTAAACTAAAAATAAAGCTAAATAAAAATAAAATTAAATAAAATTAAATTAAATAAAATTAAATAAAACAAAAATCAAAAAATAAACCTTAAAATAAAGCATAAAATGAATTAAAAAAAACTAAACCCAAAACTAAAAAAAACCTAAACCTAAACTCAAATAAACTAAACTAAAATAAATAAAACCTAAACCATAACTTAAAATAAACTAAACCTAAATCCTAAATAAATTAAAATAAAAAATAAACTAAAAAAAACAAAACCTAAAAAAAAATAAATAAAAAAACCAAAATCCTAAACCTAAAAAAATAAAATAAAAACCTAAACCTAAACCTAAAAATAAAAAATAAAACCTAAATGTAAAAAAAAATAAAAATAAAACTAAACTAAAAAAATAAACCTAAACCTAAAAAATTAACTAAAATAAAAAACCTAAATAAATAAAAAACCTAAAATAAATAAACTAAATTAAATAAAAATAAACCTAAATAAAAATTTAAAATAAAATAAATAAAAAATTAACTAAATAAACTAAATAAACCTAAACCTACTAGTTTACTTAATTTAAAAAATAAAATAAATTGAAAAAAAAAATTAAAAAATTAAAAAAACCCTAACCCTAAACCCTAAACCCTAAATCTTGAAATGCTAAACCCTAAACCCTAAACCCTAAACACGAAACCATAAACCCTAAACCCTAAAAATAAAAATAAAACCTAAACCTAAAAATATAATAAAATTAAAACTAAACTAAAAAATAAACCTAAACCTAAACCTAAACCTAAAAAATAAACTAAAATAAATAAACCTAAAATAAATAAATAAACTAAATAAAAATAAAACAAACCTAAATCTAAATAAAAAAATAAAATAAACTAAAATAAATAAAAAGTAAACTAAATAAACCAATACCTATGAGTTTAAATTTAAAATAACCTAAAAAACCCTAAATACCTCTAAAACTAAACTCTAAAACTAAAACTAAACCTAAATCAAAATCCTAAACTAAACCCCTAAACCTAAACCCTAAACCTAAACCCTAAAACCTAAAACCCTAAACCCTAACATAAACCCTTAAACCTAAACCCTTAACTAAACCTAAACCTAAACCTAAACCCTAAACCCTAAACCAAACCTAAACCCTTTCCCCTCGACCGCTCTTATTCTCTGAGATTTTGAATCCTCTTGGTGGCATCTGGATTTGGATTTATTTGGCTTGCCCAATAAAATTGCTTGAATGACATCTGACGTTTGCATGATGCTTCATCATGATCATGGTTTGTGTCTATTCCTTAGGCTCCATCTCAAATTATGGATGTTTTAGTGCATCAGACACTTTGGGGCTATTCTAATGCTATTCTTCTTCTACTAAATCTTTTAAGGAAGCTCTTAAGACTTCTCCCTCTGTGATTAGTTAATCTCATTTTGATGTCTTTTAGAGGTTTCGACATAATGTAATCGTGGATGTCATAGTAAAACCATTTGAATTTTCTTGTTTGTAAATTGTTTTGTGTCATCCAAATTTGGATAAGATATATTATTGTTTTTCATAATCTCACACTTATGCTTTAAATCGATATCTTATTGACCTCATATCCCCACATTAACTTTCTAATGATCTAGATTATTCATGTGTTTTTCATCCATTCTTATTATGCCTTTAATTGTCAAATGCATTTTGAAGTGGTCATTCCTCATTGACGGAAGAATCTCCTATTATCCCCGATATCTCTTCCTAAAATTTGCATTTTGTTACCCATCATGTGCTTTTTCATTGGTCTTTATTTGTTGTTTCAACTCGACCTCCATCACGAAAGATCTCACCCTTCTATTCTGATCCTCGTGGAATTAAACATAACTAAAAATAGTCTAAGGAAGTTTGATTGGCTCTAAAAAATAGGTATTTAAAGAGGTTGAATTGGAGAACCTTAATTTTTGTTCATATAAAATTCAAAATGTAATGTTTTATCTACCCCACTTAAAAAAAATGAAATCTCCTAAATAAAAAAAAAATGAAATCCTCCTAAAGAGATATTGTTCTACCCATAAGATACTTATAAATAAATGATCAAGAATGGTAAGAACTATTATTGAGGCTGATTCCTTTGATATCAGGTTAATCTTAAAAGTTTCATCTCTCTATTTATATATATTATTTAATTGATTTTCAAAATGGGAAGGATGATCCTCTTTTCCTTTGAATTTGAAATTTTAATGGAGAATAATAAATTCAATGTTAATAAAGAGGATTCTATTTCTTTGATTCTATTCTTATCTTTTTGATTCATGAAAAATTTTTAATGAAGATTTAAATGATGTCAAAACACTAAAATATTTCTAATGTTTAATCTTGTGCTTTAAATAATTTAAATCATCACCATCTCTCATTTAACTCTTGCTTAATCTTATTTTCAATTCTTATATTTGGAAGAGGGATCTCCAAAACATTTAGAATCTCCTAAATTTTATACTTACTAAATCTCACTTATACATTTAAAAAAAATGTTTTCTCATGAAAAAAGAAAAAAAGTGTTAATAATTACTCAAATCAAAACAATAGATTTATGTCAATTTGCATCTTAATAATTGGTTAAAATCCTTTATTTTAAATTTCTTTCTAATTTTCTTTATTTGAATGTGAGGATATTTTCTATTCATAATCATATTAGAAATCTTTGTATATATAATTTTATTACATATCCCAAGTCTCCTTAATCTTGCAAAAAAAAATTAACCATGTTTTTTCTTTGAATTCCTATTAATATAATTTGATAATGTTATTATAAGATTTTGGTTTTAATAATTCGTATTTCTATTTTAGATTTAAACACAATGCTCAAATTTTATTGATATTGTGTTTTGGGCTCTTTTATTTATGACTATGGATAAATTTTATGGGGATGAATAGAATTTTTTAAACTTAAACAAAAAAATTTGTTGGTGGTGAGATTTGAACCTATTTTTAGTTCTAATGAAGTTGACTCTCCCAAATTCATTCTTCAAAGATTTTAACTTCCAAAATATGGAAGCCACTTGATTATAATATTGATGGTGATAGGAATGTATTTTATTTTACTTAATAAAAGAGATCTTCAAATAATATTCAAAAAATTAAAGATGATAATGGTGTTTGGATTACGAAGAATAATGATATTAAGGAATCATATATCAATTACTTTAGAAATATGCTTAGTAAGAGTTGCTCTAATGAAGCTATTTCTAAATTGCATTTGATTCCTTCTATTATTACTAATGATGATAATGATTTGCTTACCATTGTGCCTAATGAAGATGAAAATGTTGCAAGTCCTTAATAGCATGAATATAGATGTTGTTGCTGGTACGAAGGGTTTCACTACTCAATTTTTTCAAAATGTTGGTTCAACAATAAAATGATTTGATTGAGGTTGTGGTTGATTTTTTTAATGGTAATCCTTTTCCTAGATATTTTATGGTACTTACATCATTCTCATACTATTTAAGTGATTTTAGACTTATTCATATTTCCACTTTCTTCAATAAGTTGATTTCCAAAATTCTAACCAACAGCTTAGTCTTTTACTTAATAAAATTATATCTCTCAATCAAACTAGTTTTTGTTAGAGGTAGATCTATTTCTGATAATATTTTACTAGCCCAAGAATTAATTCATGATATTGATGCCAAGACTAGTGGTGGCAACATTCTTTTCAAATTATATATTACCAAAGCCTTTGATAACATTTCTTGGGACTTTCTTTTCCATATTCTAAATTTATTTGATAAATTTATTTTTTTAATTAAAATTGTATTAATAATGCTTGGTTTTGATAATGCTTAATGGTGAAGCCTGGGTTTCTTTCCCTCTTCCCATGGCTTAAGACAAGGGATCCTTTATCTCCTGCTTTATTTATTATCATTGTTGAGAACTTATCTAGGAGCATCAATGATTTATTCTTTAACAATCCTAGTATATACTATAGAACTCTTGGTGGTCTTCCTGTTTCCCATTTAAGATTTGCAGATGATTTCATTATTTTTTGCAATGCTTCTTTTCATCACATCAAGCATCTCAAGTAATTTCTAAATAAATTTGGTAGAGAAAGTGGCCTTTCTATCAATGATAACAAAAGCTATTTTATCACATCCTCACGTATCTCCTATAATAAAATCAATCAAATCTGATATATCACTAATTATAAGCATCAACACTTACCTCTAAAGTACTTGGGTGCTCCTCTCTTTAAAGGCCCGTAATGATCCCATCTCTTTGCTAAGTTAATTTAAAAAATTTTAAATTAAATTTCTGTTTGGGAATTCCATTTACTTTCCTTTGGTGGCAAGCTCACATTTCTTAAAAGAACTCTCAATTCAATGCCTCTCTATTTGATTCAAACTATTATCCCCACTAACTAATTAATTGATCTCTTATTTAATAAATTTTTTCCAATAATCTACCAAAGAATGCATTGGACATCTTGGCATAAATGTTGTGGTCCTTTGGGTGAAGGTGCTCTAGGTTGCAAACCTATTTTTGAAGCTATCATCGCTTTCTCTCATAAGCTCTGGTGGAATTTTAGAAAAATGATAGCCTTTGGGTTAATTTTATAATGGAAAAATATTGCTAAGGTAAACACCCTCTTATCTATGCTTATAAAGTTGGTGACTCCCCAGTTTGGAAAAGGCTTTGCTTCATTAAATGGGTTGTTGAATCCTTAATATCTTGCGATTCATTCTGTACTTTCTTTCTTTTGGCAAGACAACGACTAACTACAATGGCTCCATTGACACCCTTTTATCTACCCATTCTACTACCTACCAAAGTTAACTCTTTAATAATTGGAATGAAAGTAAACTTGAGAATTATATCCCTATTTCTCTTTTTGACAATTTTAGAAATATCTCCATTTTTCTAACTAACCTGATCAAATTCTTTTTAAGCTTTCTTATAATTGTGATTTTGTTCTTAAAGAGGTTTGGAATTTTATTAGAGTTAAGCATAACCCCTCCAATGTCTTTATTAAACTTTGGAACAATATCATTCTCATTTTGTATTTTATTTTAGCTTAGAGGACTTTGAATAACTTTATTCCTGTGGACTCTTTGCTCTGACAAAAAAGGGTTATTGACCATTAAAATGTTATTGTTGCTTTCATATTGAAAATGTAAATCATGTTTTGTCAATGGTGTTATTGCTTTCTATATTTATGGCTTTGGTATGAGGATTTATTTAATACCAATTATTTTCATGGTTCTCTTTCTTTATATCAACTTCTTGAAGTTTGTTTCAAAAAAATTATGAAAGGTCATATCAAAGTTTTAATTGCTATTCCCTTCTCTAATTTTTCTAGATGGATAGAAATGATGCTAAATATCATGGCACTTCTATGAACCATAAAGGATCCTCTAAAACTAAAGATAAAATTCATGCTTTGTTTAATGCCAATCTTATTAGTAACATTCAATTTAGAGGCTATAAATTTGTGGCTAAAATTGAGTATCATCATCCTCGACTTGGACCCTTATAAAGGTGTTAAGATTATCCATTGGATCAAACCTAAAGACAACTTGATTAAAGTGAATACTAATGGTTTTGTAACTGAATAAATTTGGTTGTGGTGGTATCCTTAGGGATTCTAAAGGTGATATCATTTGTGCTTTTGCCAATCATCTCAAAGCCTATCATGTTATTTTTGTTGAGCTTATGGTTGTTAATAAAGCTATTGAAACTTGTTTGACTAGAGGTTTTCTCAACATCGAGTTTGAAGTTGATGATCTCTTACTTCTTTACATGCTTAATTCTAATATAATTGGGAATGATAAGTTATTTTATCTCTTTAATCATACAAAAATATTCTTTTTCAAATTTGTTTTAAAATTTTGCACATCCTTCGTGAAGGTAATGCTTGTGTTGATTTTTTTGGCTAATTAAGGTGCCAACCTAAGTTAGTTCACTTTATTTGACAACCAAACATTGCCTAGACAATTAAGAGGCTTGGTTAATCTAATAATACTTGATTTTATCTAAGATTATAATTTCTTAGCTTGGTTTCTTTTGTGTTGGTTTTGATGAGCCTTTGCTTTTTGTTTGCCCTTTGTTAAACCCTCTTGTGTTGGTTATCAACTTATTTTCTCTTATTGGCCTAAGTTGGGTTATGTTTTGATCTCTTACTTTGGATTAGCCTTGCTTTTGTGGTTATTAAGTGCCTAGGTTGTTCTAGTATTTTAGCTGGCATCTATCTGTCAGGGGTTAACACATAATTTTGGGTATTTTTATATCCCTTTTGGGTTGTGGCTATCTGTTTTTCTTTCTATATGGGTTTTACCTTTTTTCTAGGCTACTGTGGTGGTTGATGGTGGCTTTGGGTGGGCTTGGCTGGGTTATTTGGATGGCTCATTTTTGGCTATTTTCATTTTTTGTTGGTGAGATCTGGGGGTTGTTGGTGGTTTATCTTGGGCTTGATTTTGGCATGGTCGAGGTTGTTGGTTGGCTATTTTTTTCTCTATTTTGTTGACTAGGTCTTGGTGGTCATTCTTATTGATTTTGTGTTTTTTATGGTTTTAACCTCTTCCTGTATTGGCCTTCCTCTTTTGGCTATAGTGGCTTTGGGTTTGGGTATTGTCATGGATTGGCTAGTTAAAGATTATTTTGTGGCTATTAGTTGGCCTAGGGTGCCTTTATTGTGTTCTCTGGTTGGTTTGTAGTCTATCTTACTAGTTTGTACCTTTCATCTTTGGTTTTTTTACTTGGATTGGATTTTCTTTTTCCTTGGTTGGTTTGGCAACCGCTTGTTTCTACCCCTTTCCCTATCTATCTTGCATGATTTTGGTTTGATGATATTGTTGGTCTTTACACTAACTTGGTTTTCTATGTTGGCTTAATGAGCCTCATGTTCAATCCGATCAATTTTGATGATAACAAAATGAATGTTTGGATGTTCTAATGAATATTTTATGTGTTTTATATATCAATTGCTAATTATATATCCAATACATCTCACAATATGTTTGAGGAAATTAAAGAGTAGAAGAATGAAAGATAGATCAAAATGGATAATGTGAAGCTCAAGATACAATATTTTAGGTTATATGCATAAACTATCTTAGAAATTCATATGAGTTCATTGGCATGAATCAATTTACTCACAACTTAACATATTATTTTAATGAGGTTAATTTATATAAATCTCTATCTAATTAACATTCAATTATATGTTTCATACATAGCATTTGAATTGTCAAAATAATAAATGATAATAAATTATGATTATTAAGTGTAATTATTTTATTTACTTAATATAATTAAATATTTTAATTTAATTTGAAGGTTATATGATAACCAACATATGTATGATTATATATAAATTATATCATAATATTTAAATATCATATTTCAAAATTAAAAAATATGTGAAATTTTGTATTTTAGCCAAAGTCATTTTATAATCAAGGAATTTATATCCGATTTCATCTCCAATGGATTCTTGGATTTTTTTAATTTGATAGGTTACATGACCCACGTTTGATTAAAATTGAATTTATTATGACTTTTCAAACATTAGCGATTTTAATAATGAATGCATGATACATGCTTTGAATATATTAAGAGCCATATTTGATTATTTTGACTTGCCCATGTGAATAGCCAAATTTTGTCTACTTAAATTTAATATTTATTTAATATAAATTATATTTTATTGAATATTAAATTATTAGATGATAACTTGATGTTAGAATAATATTTTTTTTTGAAATAATTCAAAATGACCTTCTTGCCTATAAATAGCCCTCATTCTCTTCATGAAAGTATTCCTCATTCAAAATTCAAAATATCTCCAAAAAATCTAAGGAAAAATTTCTTAGATTTTCCTTCCAAGTGTTCTCCAAATATTGCAGATCAAATCCTTGGTTTGGAAGTTTCAACATCTTCAACTAAGCAAGCTTTCTCAAATTACTTGAGTTTATTTTCTTGATCTTAATCCTTTTAGTTGTTCATGCTATTTTCACCATCTTTTTTTTATTCTTTCCAATTTATACTTTTGGTGGATTAGTCTTTGGACATTTTTTTTTCACATCAAAGTTTCTCAATCATTTTTTGTGAAAACTCTGTGATAGTTTGGATCTATTTCAACTTGTTGAAATTTTTAACTTCCTACAAATTTATTGGTTTCTTGAAACATTTCTTCATTAATCTTATTTTGAAAGATTATGTATTCTTAGATCTATTTTAGAAGTATATTTTAAGCATTTTAAATTAAATTATTATGCTGAAATTATTTTCATATTTGCTCTCTTTTAATTAAATGCTTACTACCTTAGATCTATACACATTTTATTTAAGTATTTTGTTATCATTAGCTTTAATTGAAAGAATCTTTTGGTTAAAATAAAACAAATTTTTTCCTTGCTGAAATTTATTTTATTGTGCAAAAGAATATTGTGAATTTATTTTGAAATCATTTTTATATTAGTCTAAATTGTAATAACATAAACATCTTAGTAAGATCACTTTAAGATATTTATTTTATTATTTCTTATCAATATTAAGTATTTTATCTTGCCAAAATTTTAAGTTGTAAGTGATCATTTATAAGTTGTGAGATCATTTTTTGAATTGGATAGCTTAGTATATTTGTGAGAGATTTATTTATTATTTTGCATTTTTCTTATTGTGCTGTAAAATTTAAGTTGTACTTGCCCCTTTGTAGAGAGTACATATTGTAGGTGTTGTACTCACCCATATAGAGAGTACTATTTGTAAGCTATTTTGCATTTAGTGGATTCCTAGCGGTGGCTAGGTGGACGTAGTCGATTTTGGGGTTTAATAAACATAAAAAAAATTGTGCCTATTGTCTCTCTTTACTTTATCAGTTTTTATTTTGCATTAAGAATTGTATCTGTCATTATAAAATCAAAATTAATTTTCTACTAAAACTTAAAATTTAAGATTTAACTTTAAAATTTTAATATCACCCAATTTCAACCCTCCTTCCAAGAGTAGATCTTTCACTATGACACAAGGTTTCCCAAAGGGTTCACTACCTGAGGGATAATCCACTCATAGACCTCCACTTTTAGATAGTGTGCCATTTGTTTATTGGAAAAATAGAATTAGTACATTTTTAAGAGGTCAAGATGCATGCATGTATTATATGTTGACACATCAATATCATACACCCATAGTAGAAGTAAATGGCATTAAAGTAGAAAACCTTTTGAGGAATGGTCTGTAGCTGAAAGAGAACTTGATGAATTAAATGCTAGGGCTTGTAATACTTGACATTGTGCTTTATTACCTGAAGATTACATGAAAATTTCTATGTTAAGTACAACAAAAAAGAAATATGGGATAAACTCATTATAACTTATGAAGGAACTAGTGAAATTAGAGATGCTCACATAAACAGACTTGTTCATGAATATGAGTTATTTCATGTCTCTCAATCTATTTCTAATATGTATACTAGATTCATGAAAATAAAACACATTACATTCTCTTGGAAAAACATATAGAATCAAGACTTAGTCTATAAGATTCTTAGATGTCTTCCAAAAGAATGGGAAGCTAAAGTAATAAATATTAGTGAAGCTAAGGATTTATCTACTTATCCACTTGATCAGCTTTTGGGTTCTTTGATAGCACATGAATTATTGCTCAAAGAGATAAGATGGATAACTCAGCAAAAAGGGAGAAGGAGAAAGGAAAAGCCATTGCATTACAAGTTGATGATAGTGATGAGCATAACACCTCTCGATGGTGATAGTGATGAGGTCATGCTATCCAAAGAAACTTGGGAACTTAAGGAAGAAGAATCAAAGGTATAAAAAATATAAAACTATAAATTTCAAACTAAGAAATTTCTTGCAGGTGAAGGGATTATTTGTTACCATTGTAAAAATCCTAGACACATAAGAGGTAATTGCCCATAACTTGCTGAATCAAAGAAGAAAGAGATTGATGTGGAAAGAAGAAAAAATATGAAGGAAAAAAGTACCATAAGAAGAAGAAGATGGCTTTATGGGCCAATCCAGATTCAAATGAATCAAGTACTTGCTCATCCGATGAAAAGGTCAACATATGTCTTATGGAAAATTGGAGAATCGACTTAGATTCTCAAGAGGTATGTAATGATATATCTTATGATGAATTAGATGATGCTTTTAATGATTTAGTTATTGAATATAAAAAATTAAAAAGAAAATACAAAACCTTAGAAAAAGAACATAAAAATTTAGATATGCATTTTTGTGATTTAAAAAATGAATGTGATAATTTAAAAGTAAAAATACTTCTTTATTAAATTGTTCCTTACTTGTAAACTTGAAAGAGAGAATATCTCATTAAAAGTAAGATTAGAATTATGTTTGAAATCACAAGTTCATTATAATACTTCATCAAGAAAAACATTTAATAAAAATTATTTGCATAATACACATCCCACTCTTATACCTTATAATTATCATACTAAGTCATATGCAAACACCAATGTTTGGTGCAACTATTGTGATAGAAAAGGGCATATTTCATTTGATTGCTATGCATGTAAATTACAAAACACTAAGCAATCATCTCATGTATGGGTACTAAAAGGTACAAGCACTACACAAACCATGCATTCTAGATATCTTGCTTCAAATTTAGAATGTGGACCCAAACATGTTTGGGTTCCAAAAGTTAACATGTGAGTTTCTTTTGTAGGAATGCCTTCAAAGCAAAATCAAAGAAGGCATGTGGTACATGGACAGTGGATGTTCAAAATATATGATGGGAGATAAAGATAAATTCACAACTTTAGAATCAATTGATGGAGGATTTGTTACATATGGAGATAATGCAAAGGGAAAGATCATTGGCATTTGGTTCTATTTGTAAGAATTCTATCACTTTAGATAAAGTTTTTCTAGTAGAAGGATTAAAACATAATTTAATTTTAAGTCAATTATGTGATAAAGGTTTGAATGTAGTATTCCATGCATCATATTGCATAAAAAAATAATGAAAATGTTTATTAGTAGGAAAAGATATAAAATATTTATGATATATGATTAGATAGTTCATGATAGAATTTAATAATTTTAAAGCACTATGATGGCATGTATTCATGGTAAGCATTCTAGAAGCTCATTTAAAAGTAAAAAATATTGTTTCTACTTCTAGACCTCTAGAATTATTGCACATGGAATTATTTGGTCCTATTAGCACCACTAGCTTAGGTGGAAAAAATATGGTTTTGTGATTGTTGATGATTTCTAGATATACTTGTGTTTTATTTGTAACTTACAAGGATGATTTTTGGTGAGTTTAGAAAGTTTTCTAAATATATTCAAAGAGAACAAGGCCTTTTGATTAATAGGGTTCAAACGATCATGGTGGAATTTGAAAATAAATTATTTGAGGATTATTGTGATGAACATGGGATTAGACATAATTTTTATGCACCTAGAACTCCCCAACAAAATGGAGTAGTAGAGAGAAAAAATAGAATATTAACTAAATTAAGTAGATCTATGCTTGATGAGTATAAATTGCCAAAATATTTTTGGGCTGAAGAAGTAAATATTACATGTTATGTGATGAATAGGATCTATTTTAGACCAATTTTGAATAAGACACCCTATGAATTATTTTTTGGAAAGAAGCCTAAGATTGAACACTTTCATGTATTTGGATGTAAATGTTTTATTTTGAATAATGGAAAATAGCATTTAGGTAAGTTTGATTGCAAATTAGATGATGGAATTTTCTTAGGATACTCTCTCTAGTAAGAGCTTATAGAGTTTTCAATAAGAGAAAAATGATTGTAAGAATCAACACATGTTATTTTTGATGAAAATTTAATTGATCCCATGAGAAATGAAGTGATTGATGAAGAGATTGATAATTTTAAGAAAATATCTTTAGAAGATAATGTGGATGATTTATAGCCTAAAGAATGGAAATATAATAAAAATATTCCAAAAAGAACTAATTATAGGAGATCCTTCAAAAGGAGTTATGAGAAGACATAGTAGAGAGGTTGTAGATCATTCAACATTTTATCCGAGGTTGAACCTAAAATTTAGAAGAAGCATTAAATGATAATTTTTTGGATTATTGCTATGGAAGAGGAGTTGAATCAATTTGTAAGAAATGATGTTTGGGAATTAGTCCCAAGACCCTAGATCAAAATGTCATTGGAACAAAATGGGTCTTAGAATAAGCTAGATGATTCAGTTGTATTGTTAGAAATAAAGCTAGGTTAGTTGCACAAGGGTACACACAAATTGAAGGTATTTTTGAAGAATTTTTGCACAGAAAGACTAGAAGCTATCGTTACTCCTTTGCTTATGCTTATTTTAGGATTTTAAACTTTTTCAAATGGATGTTAAAAGTGCATTTTGAATGGATTTATTGACCAAAATGTATTTGTAGAGCAACCACCTAGATTTGAGAGCCTTGATTGTCCAAATCATGTGTATAAATTAAAGAAAGCCTTATATGGTTTAAAATAAGGCTCTTGTGCTATGATAGGTTAAGTAACTTTTGATAGATCATGGATTTAGAAAGGGTAGAGTAGATACCACCTTATTCCTTAAGAGCATAGATGATGATTTGATTATGGTACAAGTGTATGTAGATGATATATTATTTGGAAGTACAAATGAATCTTTGTGCCATGAGTTCTCATCTTTGATGTCTAAAGAGTTTGAAATGAGTATGATGGGAGAACTTTTTTTTTTAGGTCTTCAAGTGAAGCAAGAAAATGGCACATTCATCTATCAAACCAAGTACACAAATGAATTGCTTGAGAGGTTTGACATGAAAAGATTTAAATCTAGTAAAACTCTATGAGCCCATCTACAAAATTGGATTTAGATGAATTAGGAAAATGTTGATCAAAAAAACTTTATAGAGTATGATAGGTTCACTTTTATACCTTGCTAGTAGGCCGATATTATGTTTGTTGTTGTTTGTGTGCTCATTTTAGGCCAACCTAAAAGAATCTCATTTAATAGCAAATCAAGTGTATCTTTCATTTGATAGGCACTACTAGGTAGTTTATGGTATCCTAAAAATTCTTTATCATGTGATTTGGTTGCTTATTCTGATGTTGATTTTGGATGTAAAGTAGATAGAAAAAGCACATCAGCATGTCATTTTTTAGGATCATCACTTGTGTCTTGGTCATCTAGAAAACTAAAATTTTGTAGCTTTATCCATCCACTAGGCTGAGTACAAGTACATTTGAAGAGTTGTGTTGCAGTCCTTTGGTTAAAGCAACAATTAGAAGATTTTGGTATTAAGCAAGATCATATTCTAGTTTAGTGTGACAATACTAGTGATATTAGTTTGATTAAAAATCCTATCCAGCACTCATGAACCAAGCATATAGAAATTAGACATCATTTTATTAGGGATCATGTTTCGAAAGGTGATGTTAATATTAATTTTATTAGTACCGATTTACAAATTGCAGATATTTTTACAAAATCATTACTAGAAGAACGTTTTTATACTTTAAGATGTGTTCTTGAAATGTTAGATCCTAATATTTAAAATTATATGTAGTTTGTTCTCACTTTTTGATGTTGTCAAAAGGGGGAGAAGAGTAAAATGTTGGTTAGTATTAAATCTATTTCATGCATACATTTAGGGGGAGCAACATTACTCATCTCTTATGCATAAATTTTTTTAGAAGAGATTTTTTTTTTCAAAAACTATGATGAAAAGTCAATTTGCACCTTCATCAAAATCAACATTAACATTTTTCATCAAAAAAAGGGGAGATTGTTGGCTTAATGAGCCTCATGTTCAATCTGATCAATTTTGATGATAACAAATGAATGCTTGGATGTTCTAATGAATGTTTTATGTGTTTCAGATATATCAATTGCTAATTACATATCCAATACATCTCACAATATGTTTGAGGAAATTGCAAGAGTAAAAGAATGAAAGATAGATAAAAATGGATAATGTTAAGCAAGATACAATATTTTACGTTATATGCATTTATAACTATCTTAGAAATTCATATGAGTTCATTGGCATGTATCAATTTGCTTACAAATTAACATATTATTTTAATCAGGTTAATGTATATAAATCTCTATCTAATTAACATTTAATTATATGTTTCATGCATAGCATTTGAATTGTCAAAATAATAATTGATAATAAATTATGACTATTAAGTGTAATTATTTTATTTACTTAATATAATTAAATATTTTAATTTAATTTGAAGGTTATATGATAACTAACATATGTATGATTATATATAAATTATATCATAATATTTAAATATCACATTTCAAAATTAACAAAAATATGTGAAATTTTGTATTTTAGCCAAAGTCATTTTATAATCAAGGAATTTATATATGATTTCATCCCCAACGGATTCCTTGGATTTTTTTTCCATTACTTTGATAGGTTACATGACCCACGTTTGATTAAAATTGAATTTATTATCACTTTTCAAACATTAGCTAATTTTAATAATGAATGCATGCTACATTTGAATATATTAAGAGCCATATTTGATTATTTTTGACTTGCCCATGTGAATAGCCGAATTTTGGCTACTTAAATTTAATATTTATTTAATATAAATTATATTTTTATTGAATATTAAATTATTAGATGATAACATGATGTTAGAATAATATATTTTTTTGAAATAATTCAAAATGACCTTCTTGCCTATAAATAGCCCTCATTCTCTTCATGAAAGTATTCCTCATTCAAAATTCAAAATCTCTCCAGCAAATCTAAGAGAAAATTTCTTAGATTTTCCTTCCAAGTGTTCTCCAAATATTGCAAGATCAAATCCTTGGTTTGGAAGCTTCAACATCTTCAACTAAGCAAGCTTTCTCAAATTACTTGAGTTTGTTTTCTTGATCTTAATCCTTTTTAGTTGTTCATGCTATTTTCACCATCTATTTATTCTTTCCAATTTATACTTTTGGTGGATTAGTCTTTGGACATTGTTTTTCACATCAAAGTTTCTCAATCATTTTTTTGTGAAAAACTCTTGTGATAGTTTGTAGGATCTATTTCAACTTGTTGAAATTTTTAACTTCCTACAAATTTCTTTTGGTTTCTTGAAACATTTCTTCATTAATCTTATTTTGAAATATTATTTATTCTTAGATCTATTTTAGAAGTATATTTTAAGCATTTTAAATTAAATTATTATGCTGAAATTATTTTCATATATTTGCTAGATCTCTTTTAATTAAAAGCTTACTAGCCTACTTAGATCTATCATATACACATTTTATTTAAGTATTTTGTGATCATTAGCTTTAATTGAAAGAATCTTTTGGTTAAAATAAAACAAATTATTCCTTTAAATTTATTTTATTGTAAAAAGAATATTGTGAATTTATTTTGAAATCATTTTATATTAGTCTACAAATTGTAATAACATAAACATCTTAGTAAGATCACTTTAAGATATTTATTTTATTACTTATCAATATTAAGTGAGCATTTTATCTTGCCAAAATTTTAAGTTGTAAGTGATCATTTATAAGTTGTGAGATCATTTTTTGAATTGGTTTGGTATATTTGTGAGATTTATTTATTATTTTGTATTTTTCTTTTGTGTCGTAAAATTTATATTGGGGTTGTACTCACCCTTTGTAGGAGAGTACATATTGTTGGGGTTGTACTCATTATAGAGAGTACTATTTGTAAGCTATTTTTGCATTTAGTGGATTCCTAGCCATGGCTAGGTGGGATGTATTTTGGGGTTTTGAACCACGTAAAATTGTGTGCCTATTATCTCTTTACTTTATTTATACTTTATTTTGCATTAAGAATTGTATCTTTCATTATAAAATCAAATTAATTTTCTACTAAAACTTAAAATTTAAGATTTAACTTTTAAAATTTTAATATATCCAATTCCCCCCCCCCCTCTTGGGTGCTATAGTGACTCACATTCTCATTCTATGGTGGTTGGCTAGGAGGATATGTTGTTGGTTGGTTTGGTTGGTTATATATTTATTGGTTGAGGGGTTGGCTATTTTGGCCAGTTTTTCCTGCTCCTTTGGTGAATGTTCTGGGAACCTGCTAGTGTTCTTTTAGTGACCTATATTTCTGGTTTCCTCTTGCTTTGATTTTTCTCTCTTGGCTACATCTAACCCCCCTTTTTTCTATTTGAGTGATAGCCTTGCACCCCTTTCCAGTTAGGCTGGGTGTTTTTAATGGCTCATTTTTCTCCTTTGTTGGTGGAGGATATGAGCACTTGTATTTTCTATTTTGCTCTTATTTATCTCTGGTTTGTGTTGTTACCCCTATCATGATGCTTGCTCTTTTGTATTTTGTTATTCCTTTTTGGTGGTGGCTTTGGTGCTCCTACTGTACTACTACTATCCTTGATGGTTGGTTGATTATCTTCCTTATTGGGCTTGGTTGTTTGGCTGTTATGTTTGTTTGGAGGATTTTGCAGCCTTGTTGGATGAAGGACTTTGGATGATGGGCTACATGAGGTATGCTAGCTTTGATGGCCTTGATGTTTCCCATCTTTCTTCTTTGGGTGGTAGCATTATATGTAATTGTAACCCTTCTCCTAAGTTTGACGCCATATATAGTTGCTCCTTGAGATGATTGAACTGAGCCTAAGCCTTTTCTTTACTTTACTCCTTCTATTTGCTCTTACTTTTTTATGTTGGCTTAATTATACTCATCCTTTCAAAAGTATGTTATAGATTTCTTTATAGGTAGGGAGAGTCTTGTAGGTGGATCTTCCTAGTATCAGAAGGACCAAATGAAGTTTGCTGGTGCTCACATTGATTTTTTGTTATTGATTTTTTGGTTTTTCTTTTGCTTTCTTTCCTTCATTATTGTAATAGTTAGGGGGTTTATCTCTTTAGGATTTATTGTAGCACTTTGAGCATTAGCTTAGAGATTTACCCCCTCTAAGGACTTTGTACTTTTATGGCAATAAAAATTTACCTAATTTCCCTAAAAAAACCCTAAACTAACCCTAAACCATAAACCCTAAAAAGCTAAAAACTAAACCTAAACTAAACAAAACCTAAAAATAAAATTAAATTAAAACCTAAACTAAAACCTAAAACTAAACCTAAACCTAAAAGGAACATAAAATAAAAAAGAACTAAACAAAAATACAATAAATAAAAACCTAAACTCAACTAAAAAAAAACTAAAATAAAATAAAACTAATAAAATAAATAAAAAATAAATATAATAAATAAAAAATAATAATAATAATAAATAAAATAAACTATAATAAAGAAAAATAAACAAATAAACCTAAACCTAGTTTACTTAATTTAAAAATAAAAAAATAAAAAAATTAATTAAAAAAATAAACCCTAAACCCTAAACACAACCCTAAACCCTAAATCAGAAACCCTAAACCCAAAACCTAAACCCTAAACCTAAACCCTAAATCCTAAACCCAAACCCTAAACCAAAACCCTATCCCTAAACCCTAAACCCTAAACCATACCCAAACCCTAAACCCTAAACCATAAACCAAAATACCTAAAACCTAAACTTAAACTAAATATAAACCTAAAATAAAATAAGTAAAAAAAACCTAAACCAAAATAAAATAAAAAAATAAAATAAAATAAAAACATAAGCCTAAATGTAAACTTAAACCGAAACAAAAAATAAAATAAAATAAAAAGTAAAAACTAAGATAGAATAAATTAAATTAAAACCTTAACTAAACTAAAAAAATTTAAAACCTAAATAAAATAAAAACTAAACCTAAAATAAAAATAAAAATAAACCTAAAATAAAATAAAATTAAAACTAAATAAAAAACTAAACCTAAAAATTAAACCAAAAAATAAAACTAAAAAAAATAATTGAAACCCTAAACTAAAAAAAAACTTAAACCAAAATCTAAACTAAAATAAACTAAACTAAAATAAATAAAACCTAAACCTAAACCTAAAATAAACTAAGAAACTTAAACATAAACTAAATAAAATAAAATAAACTAAAATAAACCTAAACCTAAAATAAACCTAAAATAAAACTTAAAACCTAAACCTAAAAAACATAAAATAAAACCTAAACCTAAACCTAAAAATAAAAATAAACCTAAACATAAAAATAAAAAATAAAAACTAAACTAAAAGTGTTAAAGCTAAATCTAATCCTAAAAAATAAACCAAAATAAAAAAATCTAAATTAAAGTAAATAAACCTAAAATAAATAAACTAAATTAAATAAAATAAAAATAAACCAAATAAAATTAAAAAAATAAAATAAACTAAAATAAATAAAAAATAAACTAAATAAACCTAAACCTACAAGTTTACTTAATTTAAAACTTAAAAAAACCCTAAACCCTAAAACTAACCCTAAACCCTAAACCATAAACACTAAACCCTAAACCTACAACCCTAAACCCTACCCCCTAAAAAACCCTAAACCTTGAATGTTAAACCCTAAACCTAAACCCTAAAAGTATAAACCCTAAAACCCACCCTACCCCTAAACCTTAAACCTTAAATCCTAAACCCCAAACCCTAAACCTAAACCTAAATTAAATAAATAAATTAAAAAAAACCTAAACCCTAAAACTTAATAAACCTAAACTTAAACCCTAAGAATGGGAAAGCCATGACAAGATGAACATCACAATCAACTGCCTAGATCGGCAGGAGGCAAAGGGAGGTGGCCATCGTAGTGGTGGGGATGGAGGTTGGATATGGAGGTGTGGTGGTCGGGTGGTTATGGAGAGGGAGGTGCGGAGGGTACATCCATAATGGTGAAGGGAGAGATCAAGGATATAATGATGGATCTCGCTACTCGAGAGGCCATAGTGGTTTTGATGGGAACATGAGAAACTAAAGAACGGCCGATCCGATCTATTGCATATGGAATTATGACTTTATACTAGAGATGGTTCTAGTTATCTAGGGTTTTTGATTTTCTCTATGCATTTTCATTTTTATCTATGTCATCACTTGTGTCTTAGAAAACTTGGTGTGTTACTTTATTAATGAAATCCAAAAGAAGAAATGTTTAATTTGAATTTATTCTTTATTAAAAAAAAAACCAAAAACACTAAACTGTAAACTAAAACTTGAACCCTAAACCTAAAACCTAAACCTTAAATTCTAAAAATAAATCAAAAATAAAAAAAAACCCTAACCCTAAACCCTAAACTCTAAAAACCTAAAACCTAAACCTAAACTAAGTAAAATAAAAAATAAAATAAAATAAAAACCTAAACTAAAACATAAACATAAACCCAAACCTAAACCTAAACTAAAAAAAACCCTAAAAATAATACCAAAATAAAAACCTAA
Organism: Cymbidium sinense; assembly: GCA_021442155.1. Taxonomy (NCBI): domain Eukaryota; kingdom Viridiplantae; phylum Streptophyta; class Magnoliopsida; order Asparagales; family Orchidaceae; genus Cymbidium; species Cymbidium sinense. The sequence continues at coordinate 367,532,293 of CM038214.1, read as the reverse complement.
AACCCAAACCTAAAAAAAGAAGATAAAAACCTAAACTAAAACCAAATGTAAACCTAAAAAATAAAATAAAAATAAAACTAAACTAAAACATAAACCTAAAACTAAAAAAATAAACTAAAATAATAAACCTAAACTAAAATAAATAAATTTAAATTAAATAAACTAAACTAAATAAAATAAAATAAACCTAAATAAAAATAAAAAATAAACTAAATAAACCTAAACCTATAATTTTACTTAATTTAAAAAAATTAAAGAAAATTAAAAAAAAGCTAACCCTAAACCTTAAGAATAACCCTAAACCCTAAACCCGAAACTCTAAAAAACCCTAAGCCCTAAATGCTAAACCTTAAACCTAAACCCTGAAATTATAAACCCAAGAACCCTAAACCCTAAACCAAAAACACTAAACCATAAACCCTAAATCCCAAACCCTAAATCTAAACCTAGGTAACTAAATAAGTTTTTTTAAAAAAAGCTAAACCCTAAAACCTAATAAACCTAAACCTATACCTAAACCCTAAGAATGTGAGAACCTGACAGGGAACATCACAACTAAGCTCCTAGATCATGGAGGCAAAGGCGGAGGTAGCGCATAGTGGTGGTGGGGATCCAAGGCAGGTGATATGGAGGAGGTTGTTGGAGCAAAGGAGGTGGGAGGAGTGACGGAGGTTACAGCCGTGGTGGTGGCAAAGGGAGAGATCAAGGATATGATGGTGGATCCCATAACTTGAAAGGCCGGGGTGGTTCTGATGGGAACTGTAGAAATTGAAGAATGGCAGATCCAATCTAATGCATATGGAACTATGTCTTTACAGTAGAGATGGTTTTAGTTATCTAGGGTTTTTGATTTGCTCTATGTGCTAATTTTTTATCTATGTCATTTGTGTCTTAGAAAACTTTGTGTTACTTGGTTGATGAAATCAAAAAAAGAAATGTTGAATCTGAATTTGTTCTCTATTAAAAAAATCAAAACCCTAAATAAAAGAACTTGAACCCTAAACCTAAAACCTAAAAGCAAACCCTAAACCCTAAATCCTAAAATAAAAATAAAAGTAAAAAATAAAAAAATATAAAAACCTAACCCTAAAAACCTAACCCTAAACCCTAAAACCTAAAACTTGAACCTAAACATATAAAACCTAAAAATAAAATAAATAAAAAACATAAACCTAAATAAAATAAAATAATAAAATAAAATAAAACCTAAACTAAAACCAAAACTTAAAATATATTAAAATAAGAAATAAAACTAAACTAAAAAAGAAATTAAACCTAAACTAAACTAAAAAATAATAAACAAAAAAATAAAACCTAAATAAAATAAAAGCTAAATGAAAAAAAAAATCCAAACTAAAATAAAATAAAATAAAAACTAACTAAAAATCTAAACCTAAAAAATAAAGCTAAAAATAAATAATAAATAAAACCTAAACCTTAAACTAAAAAAACCTAAACCTAAACTAAAATAAACTAAATTAAAATATATAAAACCTAAAGCTAAACCTAAATTAAATAAAATATAAATTAATTAAAAATAAACCTAAACCTAAACTAAAAAATAAAACCTAAAAATAAACATAAAATAAAAACCTAAAATCTAAACATAAAAAAACAAAATTAAAACCTAAACCTAAAAATAAAAAAAATAAAACCTAAACCAAAAATAAAAAAAAATAATGCTAAACTAAAAAAGGAACATAAACCTAACCTAAACCTAAAAAATAAACTAAAATAAAAAACTAAACTAAAATAAATAAACTAAATAAAACTAAAAAATAAAACTAAATAAAAATAAAATATAAAATAACTAAAATAAATAAAAAATAAACCAAATAAACTAGAAAAAACCTAAATATACCAGTTTACATAATTTAAAAATAAACCTAAACTAAAACCTAAATCATAAACCTAAACATTAAACCATAAAAATAAAAAATAAATAAATAAATAAATAAAACCCATAACACTAAACCTTAATCCTAAACCCTAAAACTAACCCAAAACCCTTAACCCTCAATCCCTAAAACCAAAACCTAAAACCCTAAACCCTAAATCCTAAACACTAAAATAAAATAAATAAATAAAAAAAATCCAAACCCTAAACCCTAAAACTAATCCTAAACCCTAAACCTTAAACCTACAACACTGAACCTACAATAATAAACCCTAAACCCTAAACCCTATGCCTAAAACCTAAACCAACCCTAACCTAAACCTAAACCTAAAGTATAAACCTAAACCCTAAACTCTAAAATGTAAGACATTAAATTAACTAAATAAACCTAAACCAACTGTTTTACTTAATTTGTTAAAAAAAACCATAAACCATAATTCCTAAACCCTAGACCCTAAACCCTAAGCCTTAAAACTAATCCTAAACACTAAAGCCTAAATCCTAGACATACAACACTAAACTTATAACCCTAAACCCTGAACCTTAAACCCTAAACACTAAACCCTAACCCTAAAAGTAGAACCCTAAAACCCTAAACCCTAAATCCTAAACCTAAACCTAGAGCAACTAAATAAATTAAAAAATAAATTTAATCCCTAAAACCTAATAAACTTAAACCTAAACACTAAGAATGGAAAGAATCTTGATGATAGGAACATCATCATCAACTAGGCTCAATTTAGATCTGATGGTGGAGGAAAAGGTGGAGGCAGCAATTATCGCAGTAGTGGTGGGGGATCTGGAGGTGTTGGTGAACATGGAGGTGGTGGTTAGAGCAGTGGTGGTAATGGAGGCGGGAAGAGTGACGAAGGTTACAGCTGCGGTGGTGGTGGAGGGAGAGATAAGAGATATAATGGTGGATCCAACTACTCGAGAGGCCTGAGTGGTTCTGATGGGAACTAGAGAAACTGATGAACCATCGATCTGATATGCTTCTCATGGAATTATGTATTTAAAGTAGAGATTATTTTAGTTATCTAAGTTTTTTTATTTGCTCTAAGTGTACTCATTCTTGATCTATGTTGTCACTTCTATCTTACAAAACTTGGTGTGTTACTTGGTTGATGAAATTGAAAAGAAGAAATGTTGAATCTGAATTTGTTCTTTGTTAAAAAAAACCAAAAACCCTAAAACTTAAACTTAAAACTAAACCCTAAACCTAAAACCTAACCCCTAAACCCTAAACCCTAAAATAACCCTAAACCCTAAACTAAAAAAAAAACTTATACCATAAATCTTACTCTCTAAATCTAAACCCTAAACCCTAAACCCTAACCCCAAACCCTAAACCCTAAAAGCATAAACCATAAAACCTAAACACTAAACCCTAAACCCTTACCCTAAAGTAAACTAAAAAATAAGCCTAAACCCTAAAACCTAATAAACCTAAATTCCTAGTAAGCATGAGACATCAACTCATGTTGACTACGTCCTAAACTTTCTTTCATTTTTACCCTAAAGATTCACTCTTTCTTTCATAGTCTAAAACTTTCAAGTGCTTCTACGACTAGTTTAATTGATCCCCACCACATTTTGATTCAATTAACGAATGATTTGGATTACTCACATGTTTTTGCTCGCCGTTCTTATTTGGTTTTCAATTGTCAAATGAGGTTGCTGAAATGGACTCCACTATTTGATATTAGGGAAGAATCCCCATTCATTATGGTTTGGATTTCTCTCCCAATATGCAAATTTATTTCGTTAATCATCGCCTTTTCTTGTGGGTGCTTTATTTGGTTGGTACAAATTAATCGATAACTATACAAAATCGACCTTCTATGCCTAGAATCCTTGAATTGGACATTACCAAGAAACACCCCAAAGAAATATGATTGGATCTAAAATTATGGTTATATGGAAAAAGTTAATTTTGAAAATTTCCTTGTCTTTTGTTCTCACTGTAAAATCCATGGGCACGATAATTATGAATGTTTCATTCTACATGCTCACCTAAAAAAGAAAATTCCTATTAAGGAAACTATTATTCCTAACCCTAGGCCGACCATTATTAAATATCAAAAGTTAATTCAAAAAAAAAAGAATTCATTGAATGTTCCTAATAAGGCTGTTTTACCTCTTATTTCTTCTATGCAATTGAAGGTTTCTAATGTGCAAAATAATAATTTCTCTAAACTTTTGGATGATGATTTTTTTCCTCAGTCGATCCTGATCCTTACCAATTTTGATTGATGAAATGAAGCTTTAATTGAAAATATTAATGAGGATATCAATGTTATGCATCATTTGAATTCAATGGAGATTATGGCTTTGGTTTCTCATGATATTCAATTTTAAAAACCTGACTTTACTTTAGTTCAGAATGATTTAAATTCTCAAAAAGATTTGGTATTGTCTACTAATCTGGGTATTAAAGAAGAAGGGATGGATGTTCACACTTGCCTTCTAAATAAATTTGTTTGAGCTCCCTCACTTTCTATACCTAATGCTCATTTGCCTTTAATAAATTCTAATGGCTTGGAATAAGGAGAACTCACTTATATATTGGAGACTTCCCCTAAATCTATGACTAATGTTGCTAAATCCTTCTCGGATGATGATTCTATGGGAAAAGGAAATGGTTTCCAAATGTATCATGCTAAAAAGAAAAAATGTTAAAAACTTCCCTCCCAAATTGTCCAAAAACACTAGATCTGCTATGACCTCCCTCTCCTCTCTTAATTAACCTTTTCTTAACCCTTTTTTTATTTCCTTATGTTTAATTTTCTTATTTGGAATGTTAGAGCGATTGGTATCCTCTCTATTTGTAACCTTATTAGAAACCTTTGTCATATTAATAATATTTCTTTACTTATTATTTTTATTCATGCAAACAAAATTAACCATGTTACTAGAATGATCGGTTTCAATAAATTTTTCTCAATGTTAGTAATAAAATTTGTGTTTTGGAATAATTTTGTGGAGGTTTCTATTCTTGATGATTTTCAACAAGTTGTCAATGCTCAAATATCTTATGGTGACTATTTTGCTTTGGGCTCTTTTTTCATGCATCTTGTAATAGATATGGTAAAAATCTTCTTTGGGAAAATTTGATGAATTTTGCTACCTCTGTTAATAAATGTTGGTTGTTTATGGGGATTTCAATATAATTTTATTCTCTTATAAACAAAGTGGTGGTTACTCTCCTAATATTCATTCCATGGAAGACTTTTCCAATATGATCCTTTAATTGCAATTTGATTGATATGGGCTTTAAGGGTTCAAATTTTACTTGGCAAAACTCTAGACTTTGGCAAAGGTTGGACTAGATTCATTTTAATACTCAGTGGATTACTTAATGGCCTATTACTTTTGTTGATCATTTAAGCAGAACCTTATTGGATCATGTTCATATTTTGGTTTCTATGAAAGATAACTCTAAAAGATTAAAAAATTTCTCTCATTTTAGATTTCAAAACATGTTGATTCATATATTGATTTCTTCAATGTTGTAATAATTGGAAAACTCCCTTACATCGACAATTTGATTATGGGGATGATTGATTGCTTAAAAGACTTAAAAAAATATAGGTTAGTGGAACAAGCATTATTTTAAAAACTTTTTTGCTAATATCAAAGAAATGGAAAAATTGGTTTGTCATCTTGAAGTCTCCGTAATGTTTGATCTGACTAAGATTAAGGACTTGACTAAGGTAAAAGATAAAATTGTTAATTTTTAAAATATGAAAGAGACTTATTGGCACCAAAACCTACTAGCAAACATATTATGGATGGTGACAAAATACTAGATATTTCCATGCTTTAGTTAATAAAAAAGAGAAATAATATTGAACCTTAATGATGACAATGGAGAATGGATTATGGAGAATAATGTTATTAAGGATTTGACCATTAATTAATTTATAAATATGTGTAATAAGTGTTGCTCTTATGAAGTTATTTCTAAATTGTACTTGATTCCTTCTATTATAACCAATAATGATAATTATTTTCTTACTATTGTACCTAATGAAGAGGAAATTTTTAAAGTTCTTAATAGCATAAACATAGATTCTACTACTAGTCCTAAGGGTTTCACTACCCAACCTTTTTCAAAAATGTTGGTATATTATTAAAAATGATTTGGTTGAGGCTGTGGTTGATTTTGTTAATGGTAATCCTCTTTCCTAGATATTTTTCTACCACTTTTATTATTCTCATACCTAAGAAAGATAATCTGTACTATCAAAGTGATTTTAGACCTATTAGTCTTTGCACCTTCTTCAATAAGATGATTTCCAAAATTCTGACCAACAGGCTCAATTCTTTACTTCATAGGATTATCTCTCTAAACCAAATTAGTTTTGTTAGAGGTAGATCTATTTATGATAATATTCTACTTGCTCACCAATTAATTCATGATCTAGAAGCTAAGACTAGAGGTGGCAACATTCAAATTAGATATTACCAAAGCTTTTGACAATATCTCTTGGGATTTCCTTATCCATATTCTAAATTTTTTTGGGTATTCGATAAATTTATCTTTCTTAAAAAATTATATTAATAATGCCTAGTTTTCTATTTGCTTAATGGGGATGCCTTGGGCTTCTTTCCATCTTTCCATGGCCAAAGGCAGGGGATCCTCTATCTCCTACATTATTTATTATTGTTGTTGAGTACTTATCTAGGAGTATAAATGATTTATTCTAAAACAATCCTACTATGTATTACAAAACTCTTGGTGGATTTCTAGTTTCTCATTTAAGCATTGTAGATGATTTCATTATTTTTTGCAATGCTTCTATTCATCATATCAAGAATCTTAAGATTTTTTTAAATAAATTTGTTAGAGAAAGTGGTCTATCTATCATTGATAACAAAAGTTGTTTTATTACTTCTTCAAGCATCTCCAATAATAAAATTAATCAAATCCTACATATCACTAACTTTAAACATCAACACCTTCCTCTTTATTACATGGGTGCTCCTCTTTTAAAGGTCCGAAACAATTCCATCTTTAAATGAGTAAATTCAAATAATTTTAATACAGTTTTTTTTTGGGAATTCCATTTACTTTCCTTTAGTGGTAGGCTCACTATTCTTAAAAGCACTTCAATTCAATGCCTTTTTATTTTATTCAAACTATTATCCCCACTAATGCTACTCTTATCAGAATTGATCGCTTGCTTAATAAATTTTTTCAGGGATCCAATAATTCTACTAAAATAATACATTGGACTTCATGACATAAATGCTGTGGTCCCTTTGGTGAAAGTGGTCTCAGTTGCAAACCGATATATTACTAACTTCTCTCATAAGCTCTAGTGGAATTTTAGAAAGAATGATAGCCTTTGGGCTAATTTTATGATGAAAAAATTGCCAAGGTAAACACCCTCTTATCTGCTTATAAAGTTGGTGACTCTCGGTTTTGGAAATGGCTTTGCTCCATTAAATGGGTTGTTGAGCCCTTAATATCTTAGGGTATTCATTCAAGTTCTTTTTTCTTTTGGAAAGACAATTAGATTGGCAATGGCTCTATTGAGACCTTTTTATCTACCCACTCTGTTGCAACTATAAAAGTTAACTCTTTCTAGCATAGTGACACTTGGAACAAAAACAAAGTTGAGATTTATATCCCTATTTTTCTTTTAGATAACTTTAGAAATACCCCTATTTTCTCTGACAAACTTGACCAAATTCTCTTTAAACTTTCTTATAATGGTGATTTTGTTCTTAAAGAGGTTTGGAATTTTATTAGAGATAAACAAAACTGCTATAATGCTTTCATTAAACTTTGGAACAATATCATTCCCATTTCTTATTCAGTTTTAGCTTGGAGGATTTTGAATAACTTTATTCTGGACTCTTGCTCTGAATAAAGGGTTTTATTTTCCTTCAAAGTGTTATCTACTTTATATTGAAAATGTTAATCATGTTTCTATCAATGGTGCTATTTCTTCTAAATTATGGTTATGGTAAGATGATTAATTTAATACCAATGACTTTCATGGCTCTATTTCCATATATCAACTTCTTCAAGTATGTTTTCAAAAAAATGTCAAAGGTCATATCAAAGTTCTAGTTGCTATTACCCTTATCTAGTTCATCTAGATGGACAGAAATGATGCTAAATATCATGGTATTCCTCTGAGCCATAAAAGGATCCTAGCTAGAACCAAAGAAAAAAATTCATGCTCTATTTTATGCCAATCTTGTTAGTTACATTCATTTTGTAGGCTATAAAATTGTGGCTATAAGAGAGCTATGATTAACCATTGGATCAAACCCAAAGAAAATTTGATTAAAGTGAATACTGATGGTTCTGTTGCTTCCAATAAATATGGTTGTGGTGGTATTCTTAGGGATTCTACAGGTACTATCATTTGTGCTTTTCCCTATCCTCTCAAAGCCTATTCTATTATTTATGCTGAACTTATGACTGTCAACAAAGCTATTAAAAATTGTTTGAATAAAGGTTTCCTCAACAACTAGACTGAAGTTGATGCACTCTTACTTCTTGACATGCTAAACTTTAATATAACAAGAAATGCTGATTTATTTTATCTTCTTAATCATACTGAAAATCATCTTTCTAAAGTTTGTTACAAAATTTCCCATATCCTTCTTAAAGGTAATGCTTGTGTAGATTTCTTGGCTACTTTTGGCGCCAACTTAACTGATTTCACTTTATTTGATTATAAAAAGTTGTCTAAACTTTTAAGGGGTTTGGTCAATCTAGATAACACTAGATTGCCTAATCTCATATTATAATTTTCTTGGCTTGGTTTTTTTGAGTTGGTTTTTGATGAGTCATTGCTTTTGGTTCCCCTTTGTAAAACCCTCTTTGGGTTTTAGACATTTGCTTATTTTCACTCTTAGGCCTATGTAGGGTTTTATTTTTGAGCTCTTGCTTTTGGTTTCACAGTGGTTGCTACCTAGTGGTTCCTATTTTTTTGCATAGGTTGGTTGGTTTTGGTCGTTATTTTGTCGGGTGATTATTGTTGCTTGGTTATTTTTGGTGACCTTCATTTGGGTGGTGGCTTTCCCTACTATTTTTTGTATGGGGGTTGCCATATCTCTAGGCTAGTTGCTTCCTTAACTATGTTAGATTTTCTGCTACTGTGGTGGTTGGTTAGGTGGCCTAGTTGGTTGGTTAGTATCGGTTGGCTAGTTTATCCGCTATTGTGATCGAGGGCTGCTAGTGGTTTAATTTTTGATTGGCTTTGGCAAGGTGGAGCTTATTTTTTGACTATTATTTATTCTTTTTTTGTGGATTGGGGTTTGGTGGTCGGTTTTATTGGTTTGGGTTTGTTTTTTTTATTTGTTGTTTCAGCCTCTTCCTATAATAGTCTTCCTCTCTTGGCTGCAGCTGCTTTTATTTTTGTTGTCATTTTTGGTGTGCTAGTTAAATGTTATTTAGTGGTTATTCTTTTTCTTTGAGATCTAGTGACTTGAATTGGTGTATTGATGCTTAACTTGGCTGTAGTTATGATGCTTGTCGTCATTGATATTTCTCCTTATTTTTGTTGTTGGCTTTGGTGTTGTTCCTATTATATTTCTGCTGCTCTTGATGGATGGATTTTAGTCTGTCTTACTTGTCTTTTCTCATTTTTGTTTTTGGCTAGCTATTCACCTCACCTGGATCAGAATTTCTGCTGCATTGGTTGGGTTTGGTGGATGCTATTGTTTACTTCTACCCTTTTCGTGGTTGTCTTGGGTGGTTTAGGCATGATGGATGCTGTTGGTCTTTTCATAGATTTGGATTTTATGCTACTGTCATGGTTGGTTGAGAGGCTATGTTGACTAGCTAGATTGGTTGGATGTTTTGGTTGGTCGGGTTGGTTGGAGGTGGCTATTTACCTTCCTTTCCCTCTATTAGTGACATGTTGGTTGCCTCCCCCTTCATTTTGGAATTATGGAGGTTTTTGTTTGGCTGTTACTTTCTCTATCTTATTGACTGGGGATTGGTGGTCAGTTTCACTAATTCTATTTTATTTCTTTTAGTTTTGGTTTTGTCCTCCTCTTATTTTAGCCTTCCTCTCACGTGGCTTTGGGTTTGGTTATTATTGTTGTTTGTTGGATTTTTGGTGGCTATTATTTTTTGTCCTTAGGTGATTTTGGCTTGATGGTTGTTGTTTTACATTGACTTGGGTTTTATGTGGTGGTTGTCTAGAAGGCTTTGTTGGCTGGCTGGATTGGTTAGTTGTTTCTCTATTGTGTGGTGTTTTGTTGGTTTTTTTTCTTTTCCTTAGATGATGGGGATATTTCCTTTGTTGGTTACTAATGATGGGCTATTCTCTGGTGGCTTCCCTATGGATGTTTTACTTAGTTGCTTTTGTGGGAGGACTTTTAATTGTCCTTAGCATCTTGGTTGACTGTCTTTCTCTTTGTTGGTTGTTTTCTTCTTCTTCTTGGCCAAGTTGTTGTAGCCTTTTGTTGTGCTGGCCGAACCTTTGTTGATCCTTCTAAATTGGGATTTTTTGTTTCTGGTGGTTGGTGGCTGCCTTAGGCTTTCTTTTGTGTGTGCTGGCCTTGGTTGTTGCCTTATTCAGGTATGCTAGTGTTGGTTTTGGTGGTGTTACTAGTTGGTTTCATTAGCTTGGCCAATGATCTTGCTATAACTTCTGGGTTGCTAACTTTATATGATTGGCCTATTATGGGTTTTAGTTGGTGGGTTGGCTACTGAATGGCTACTGGCTGGTTATTTTCCTTACTTTTCTAGTGCTGGACTGGATAACTATGGATTGCTTGCCTTGGATGGCTATAGGTATTAGGTATGCTCGCTATGATGGCTTTGATGTTACTCACCTCCCCTCTTTGGTTGGTAGCTTTACATATGACTGCAACCTTTCTTATGAAGTTGGATGCTCATATGTATTGTTGTCCATTGAGATGATCTAAACTAAGTAAGAGCCTTTTTTTTTCTTAGCTCTCCTTTTGCTCTCTTTATCCTTATCCTTTTAGATATGACTTTTTCCTTCGTAGTGTTTTTTGCAGTATTCTTCATAGGTTGGAACTTTCAGTAGGCTGATCTTTCTCGGTCATCCCCATCATTGCTATGGAGCTTGCTTATCTTGCTTTCTCAAAATAATCACAAACTGCTATTGAATCAACCTTTTTTTGTTTTCATGCTTTGTTTTGTTTTACTCTGTGTCATTTTGCTCTCATCCTTTTTAGTTGTTGTTTTTTCTCTTTATTTTTTTCTTCTTCTAATGTACTTAGATGGGGGTTTAGCTATTTAGGTTTTTTGTAGCTATATCAATGGTAGAATTTTGAGCTTTATCACTTTTTTTTTTTTTGAAACTTGCATATTGCATTTAATAATAGTAAAAAAGTAATACAAGAACTAGCAAAGGCTAGAGAGTCTAAAACAAGAAGCTAAATAGAAGCAACATGCTTCTTATCATCCTCAAATAATGAAATAAAATAGAAGGTAAAGTAAAACATCTAAAGACAACCAAGTAAAGTCTGCTAAAGCTATACAAGATGTTCGCCACCCTTGAAGTCCCGAAACATGTGAGAAACTTGGTGGAATGCTAGAAGAAAGCCCAAGTCCTGAGCCGAGGAGAGAAGACCTAAAGTCACGCATGGTCTTCCTAAGTAAATTGACAACACTAATGTTGTCCCTCCAATATGATACCCTTGTACTCATCATACATCCAAGGGTCAACAAGCTTAATAAGTATATAGCCTGCATTTCTATGAAAGCACTATCCCAATGGAGAAACTGGATACCAGCCTTGATGAAGTCACCAAAGATCATCCCTAAAAATAACTCCAATGCTACAAGCAAGAGAGAGAGAGAGTACCATCTACATTCACCTTTAGCCATCAGGGGGAGTCCGTGAGGGAGTGGACAGCTGCTGGTGGAGCTCCCATTGCCCTGAATAGAAAGGTAGATGCATTTGTAAAGCCTCCAAAATAGTAGCAAAGAATGACCTTTGGTGTCCCATGTTGGCTACTATGTGTCTTTCCATTCGTCCTCCAAACTTGATATATCATGCGCATAAACTCTACCCCATGTCCCGACTTGGTGGTCCGTCAATGCAAAGATCATGAGCATTAGAAAAGAGGGAGGTTAACTCCCCAAGAGGACAAAACCTGATGATAGAGGAAGTAAGAGAATAGTGAGGATATGATCCGTCTTCAATCTCCATGCCTGGGGCAATGAGTCTCAAGAAGACCTGGAGTGGAGCCGTGGTAGGTTGGTAGCATTCTTCAGGATGCCACCAAAAAAACTTCTCCCGCAGGTGTAAACGGAACTTTTGTAGCCAAGAGTGGCTAAGGGGGGGAAGAGGGCATCAAAAAAGACTGTTAGAGATTTCCCTAAAGGGAGGTGAAGAAGCTCGTCTGTCTCATCTAAGTAATGAAGCTCCACCTTGGTAATGTGCTTCACAAGATCCTCGCCAAAATGTCTGTGTAATATCCCATGTCCTCCATATGGATGAAACACGATCCTCAAGGCTGTGATCTAAGAAAGTTGGTCCTAATGAACAATCCTAACCATGTGTGATCCAAAATCGAACTTTGCCATTGATCTTCCACTAATGAGAGGTTCAAGACTTTGAGCCCCACTAAGAATGAGACCCAAGTCTTAGAGTCCCCTCTTCAAGCTTCCACTCCAAATATCTTCCCCATCTCAATGCATAAGTAATGAAGAGGGCTTCAAGAAAATCCCAAGCCAACCTTGCCCGAGAGGGCTGCCCCAAGCAGTAAGAGTGAAAACCAAGCCCCCATGCTTAATAGGTAAGCAAACAAGCACTCAACACATAGTGAATGCCCCGAGTGGACTCTTGTCCCATAGGAAGGACCTACATAATCGCTCAATCTCCCCAACACATTCAAGGGAATAGTATGTGTTAGTGATAAACTAACTGGTATAAGAGCTGAGGAAATAAGGGTAGCCCGGCCTGCATAAGAGAGATGTCGAGTTCCCCAGGACATAATCTTCTCTTTGGCCCGCTGAATCAGGGAACTGAAATCATGCTTGTAGAGCTTCCTCATAGCCAACTTAAGGCCAAGATACTCCATCTCTTGGACCTTATCAACCCATAAGCCTAGCAATCCGATTAGTGCTCCATCTCTTAGCGATTTTCTAAAGAGAATGGCGACTTAGCATGCTGATCCGCTGGCAACCACAATAATCATGGATGGCTTTAATTTGCTTGGCATAATAGAGGCCCGAGAGGTAATGTCATCAGATATAAGAGATTAGAGATAGAGGTACCTCCGTCTCACATCATACCTGTTGCCATCTCTCGCTAAAAGCTAAAGAAAGCATGTAACATAGAATAAAATGTAAGGTGAGAGTGCTGCCTAAATCCACACTCAATCGTGGAGACTTCTACCATTCGACAAGATGGAGTATCTAGGGTGAGTGACAGTAGAATCCACTTACCAATCTATCGGGAACCCCATCAAGGAGAGCATCTTGCTCAATGTAGACTCATCTTATCATATTTGCTCCATATCAACTTTAATCGCCATGAAACCAACTGGGAAGAAGAATCGGAATTTGTTGATGATTTCTTGGGCAAGGAGAGCATGGTGAGAGATGTTCCTCTGCACAAAAGCACCTTGTTCTTGAAATAAGGAGAGGTAGTAAATGCTTCAACCTGTTCACCAAAATCTTGGCCACCACTTTATAGATCATCTGGCACAGTTTGGCATAGGCTAATGGGCCGAAATTTGGAAGGAGTGCTAGCCCCAATAACTTTGGGGATGAGAACAATAAGTGTCTCCTTCCATGAATCCTCCATATGATCAAGTTCAAAGAACTCCTGAACAGTAGCAACGACATCCTTCTTCACACAAGGCCAGAAATGCTTGTAAAAAGAGGTAGTGATCCCATCAAGTCCAGGTGAACGGTTACTCCCCATAGAATGAATTGCCTCCCAAATATCTTGATCAGTCACCGGGGCTTCAAGGAGAGATTTGGCCGACGGAGGAACTGCCTATAATAGGCCAACCATCAAGGGAGACATCCCCTCAACCCATTTTGCCAAGAAGGAAGTGAAAATATCGAAATCGGGTTCTCAATCATACCTCCATCCAGCAATCAACCTCTGGTCCTGTCCGCGAGGCAACCGTATGGAAAAATGAGTGTTCCCATCTCCATCCTTGAGCCATCTAGCTTTAGCCCTTTGTCTCCACCAAGCACCGAGCCCCGCCAATGTAGTTAAGCTCAATAACCTTAGAGCGAGCTCCCTTCTTGGGTAGGAGTGAGTCCATCATCAGAACAATCAAGAGTTTGGAGAGAGGTAATGTCCTTTTCCAAGTCAATCTAGAGAGAGTGGAGGTTCTTCAACATACTCTTACTCCAATGGAAGAGAGATCGTAGGGTACGACAACTCTTTCTATGGAGAATTGCAGCCTTTGAGCCAAAGTCTTCCTTCTGCCAGTTCTTCCAAACCAGCCTCCAACTCAGGATAAGAGAGCCAAGTATCTTCAAACCTTAACCATCTCTTTATAGGCCCGAAAGAGGAAGAAGAGGAGCATGATCAAGCATCAGGTAAGTGAAACCTTGGTATCCCCGAATTGAGAAGCCATAGAGTTGATCAAGACCCATCACCTGCATCCATCCCATCTTTATTGTTGGTCCAAGTGAACTTTGGGCCAACAAACTCCAACTCATGCAAATCCAAAGCCATACACCCTCCATCTCCTGTTGCAAGTGTATAATGAAAGGGCCTCCCACCCTTCTTGTCACATTGAGCCAAGATACAATTAAAGTCACCCCAAGCCATGGGAGCTTGAAGATCCACATTGTCCTTGATGATTTTCCGTGAGGTCCCCAGAAGATAACTCTTGTTGGCATAGACCCAACCAATAGTCCAATGCCATTGGGCAAGGAACAGTGCCCAAAATAAGCTAGTCGAAATAACCGGAGGGAGAAGTCCATAATATCCTTTCTCCAAAGGATAATAATGCCAAAGCCCATTTGAGGGTTTAAAAAAAAATTGCTTGATCCGGCCATTTTGTCCACTTCATGTCTTGAGATGCACTCAATCGGTTTCAAGCAATCCGAGATCATTACCACCAATAAGGTGTGTAGGTCCTGTAGTCTTCTCGCACCCCTACACCAAAATAGAATCGTTGACATTAAGTCACCATGGGGATTTATCGGGTGATTGGTGTATCTTTTCCTCTTCTTTGAGTTGGCCTCAATTGGCCCCACATTCGCACCTCCCTTCAAAGTGGGCAGACATCCTAGACCTTGTGGTAGGTTGGGTGGTTGCCTTCTCCCTCACTTGCTTTTGAGCTTCTCCACCTGGCTTGGAATATAGGAGCCAGGAGGCTCGCAGTAGGGAGGGATTGCTTTGAAAGTGCTCCTTGAAGAGGAGCTTCCCTGGGTTGAGTAGTAGGTTGGCCACCCTCATGGCCTTGCTTCCCACCTTCCTTCTCAGCACTGCTAGTTCTTTCTTTCAGGTGACCGACCCATTGACCATACTAAGAAGTGGACTCTCAGTAGGTAATGGTGAAGTGAAGTAGTGTGTCTGATTTTTCCATTAGTAGGATTTTGATTAGTAGTGCTACATTCCCCTTCTCGCAGGGGTGCTAAGTTCTGCATAGACTCCGCATTAGTCAACAGGAGAAGGAGCGAAAAGTCTTACCATGAGTGGTAGCAACCGAGGAACTCCCTTGGTGGGACAAGAGTCAACCTTGTGTCCCACCTTTCCACAAGCAAAACAGTTGAGTAATCCCCTCATACTCAACCCGTTGGAAAACCTTCCATTTCTTCCATGGATCCAAACCTGGGGAGTTTTGTGAAAGATCAAGCATGCATACTCTAGCAAACATGTTTTGCCCCATGAGTTTGGGTGGTCCACCCTGCTCTCCAATGAAGGAAGCATCCGCAATATTAGTATTGTCCCAGAAAGCAAGGGAGGTTAGGAGACCTGCATCGAGAGGAGAGCCCATCAAAAGATTTGGGATTGAAAGTGGGAGTTCACTTATCCAACCCAATGACATTTCCATAAACCAAGGCCCATTCATCAAAAGCATCTCTAGCCTAAGTTTCAAAGATGCATACAAAGCAACTGAGCAACCATAATCAATTTGAAAGCCCCCCATCTACTCCACTTCTCCCAGTGCAGATTAAGGTAGAAAATAGGGTGGTCTTCTCCCCAACACCTTTCCTACAAGTGCTCTTTCAAGCTTCACTTGATTATCATCCACGCCTTGGTCATCCAAATAGTAATGCCATCCTCCATGAGTGCATTCTTATCAACAGGCCCCAATTTAACATACTCCTTCTTCTTCCAAGGGTTAGCTTGATCCTTGCCCTCCCTTGGCCGAGAGCTAGCACCATTTGAAGTTCTAGGAAGAGCCTCTAGGGAGGCTATTGTCTTCAAACAAGGGGTTGGTAGTAGCCTTGCCCTTCCCTTTGTTCAATCCTTGAAGCACACCCCAAGCAAAGGTGCTGGGTTCTCCTTGGAATTTGTGCAAACACCTTGTGTGCATTGTCTTGAGCGATGTCATCTTCCATTGAGACATCTTGGTCAGCCTCCCCTTTCCTTTGGGTGTTCAAAGATGATCCCCACGAAAATTCATCCATATGCAACAAGCCCTAACATCACCCATATCATGCTCATTATAGAACATACCTTGGCCAAGTTGAAGCCCTCCATGCTTCGGTTTGCCCTTTTGAGTGTTTGGCCTTAACAAGGCCATCTTGATCTTCACCATCATCATCCATATCATCATCCCCATTGGCCACTTGATCGGCCATTTCATGTCTAGCCAAAAGTGCGAACTGCCACCCGCAGAGTGAATAGTGCTGATGGGTCGGCTTGTCCTGGCTTCCTCCAAAGACAGCAGAGTGAGTGTGGATGGCATCGCTTGTCCATTGGCTTCCTCCCTGAGCAGTGAATAGTACCATGGCTGGGCCTACCTACTGGGCTGCTCCTCCTCCATAATCACAGACGCTAAGACGATCACAAGGAAGCCTCGCCTCGCCAAAAAATTTGTGCACCGCCTTCCTAAATGCCCCCCCCTTGAATCAGCACAAGGCTTACGACATGCTCGTAACGCCTGGGCTTCCAGCCTAAGGCCATCGGCTGGACATCCCCTTTGTCCTCAGCTCTCCTCTCAAAGTATGACTGGCAGGCCAGAGTCGATGCAGAGTGAAGAGAGACCTTGGATTTTTCAAAATCTCTTTCTCCGCCAAACCAGATCACCACTTGTCATCCCAAGCACCTCCTCTTGTCGGAGAAGCCTTGCATGGTCCTTGACAGTCGCCACCTTCTCCATGCATTTCCATGTCAAAATCATCACCAACCCGATCATCTCTTGCACCAAAAACCTTGTCCATCCCTAGCACATCCTTGCCATGGCCCCTCTCCTTCTTGCCACCTTCTCGGCCTTCCCTCCTAGCCGCCTTGTCCCTTGTAAGAGGAGGTGACCGCCGGCCACCCCCCACCATGGAGAGAAAGGAGTATTGCTTCAAACACTTTAGAAACAGCTGAACAGCTCCCCTCCCTCCTTTTGATGATCCTTGAGCTTTATCACTTTTAAGGACATTATTTCTTTTCCTTTTATGGTACTAAAATTCTAACTTTTTTTTTAAAAAAAAACTCTAAACCGTTAACCCTAAATCGTAACCTAAACCCTAAATCATAAACCCTAAACCATAAACGTTAACCCAAACCCTAAATCATAAATCCTAAACCATAAAACCTTAAACCCTAAACCTTAAACTAACATTGAACCCTAAACCCAAAACCTTAAGCCCAAAACCCTAAACTAACTCTAAGCTAAACTAAAACTTAATCCTTAACTATAAAGTTTAAACACTAAACCTAAACCTTAAAACTAACCCTAAAACCTAAACCCTAAACCTTAAACTCTAAACACTAAACCCTAAACTAAAAACCTAAACCTAAAACCTAAACTCCTAAACCATAAAACCGCCTAAACACTAAACCCTCAACTAACCCTACACCCTAAGCTAACCCTAAACCCTGAACCATAAACTATAAAAACCCTAAACCCTAAAGCCTAAACACTAAACCCTAAAACCCTAAACCATAAAACCCTAAATGCTAAATTCCTAACCCTAAACCCTAAACCCTAAAAACCTAAAAACCTAAATCTAAACTAAATAAAACCTAAAAAACACTTTAACCTAAATAAAATAATAAAAAATATAAACCTAAACCTAAAAATAAAATAAAAAATAAAAACAAAACTAAAATAAAATAAATAAAAACCTAAACTAAACCAAAAAAATAAAATAAACCTAAAAATAAAAGACATAAATAGAATAAAAACCAAACAAAAAATAAATTTAAAAAAACCTAAAATAAAATAAAATAAAAACTAAATAAAAACATAAACATAAAATATAAACCTAAAATAAAACCAAAAATAAATAATTAAAAAATAAAAACTAAACACCCCCCACCCCAAGCCAAAAAAAAACCTAAAATAAACATAAACATAAACCTAAACTATAATAAACTAAACTAAAATAAAAAAAACCTAAACCCTAAACCCTAAATTAAATAAAGCCTAATAATAAAATAAATAAATAAACCTAAACCAAAATAAAATAAAATTAAAACCAAAACATAATCCCACACCGAAAATGAAAATAAAATAAAAAATAAAAAGTAAACTAAAATAAAATAAATAAAAACCTAAACTATACTAAAATAACAAAAAACATAAATAAAATAAAAACTAAGCCAAAAATAAAAATAAAATAAAATAAAAACTTAAATCTGAAAAAGAAACCTAAAAATAAATAAAAAATCAAACCTAAACCCTAAACTAAAAGAAAAACATAATCTTAAAATAAAATCAAAATAAACTAAACTAAAATAAATAAAACCTAAACCTAAACCTAAAATAAATTTAACCTAAACCTAAACCTAAACTAAATAAAACCTAATAATAAAATAAATAAAAAATCCTAAATATAAATAAAATAAAACTAAAATTGAAACCTAAACCTACACGTAAAAAAATTAAATAAAAAATAAAAACTAAACTAAAATAAAATAAATAAAAACATGAACTAGACTAAAAAAATAAAAAACCTAAATAAAGTAAAAACAAGACCAACAATAAAAATAAATTAAACATGAAATAAAATAAAATAAAAATAAAATATAAACTTAAACTTAAAAATAAGCCTAAAAATAAATATAAAATACCACCTAAACCCTAAACTAAAAAAACATAAACCTAAAATAAAATTAAGATAAATAAAACGTAAACCTAAACATGAAATAAACTAAACCTAAACTTAAACCTAAACTAAATAAAATAAAGTAAACTAAAAATAAACATAAACCTAAACTAAAAAATAAAACCTGAAAATAAATCTACAATAAAAGCCTAAAATAAAAAAAATAAAATAAAAACATAAACCTAAACCAAAAATTTAAAAAATAAAATAAAACTTTAAAAAAACTAAACTAAACAAATAAACTAAAATAAGTAAATCTAAAATTAATAAACTAAACTAAAAAAATAATCCTAAATAAAAAATAAAAATAAAATAAAATAAAATAATATAAATAAACTAAATAAATCTAAACCTACTAGTTTACTTAATTTAAATAAAAATAAAAAAATTTAAAACTAAATAACGAAAATAAAAAAATCCTAAACCTTAAACCCTAAACCCTAAAACCTAAAACCCTAACCTTAAACCCTAAAACTTATAACCCTAGACCCTAAACCCTAAACCCTAAACCGTAAACACTAAACTGTAAAACCTAAAACCTAAAAACCTAAACATAAACTAAATAAAACCTAAAAATAAAATAAATAAAAAAACCTAAACCTAAATAAAATTAAATAAAAATAACAACCCAACCTAAAATCTAAACCTAAACCTAAACCTAAAAAATTTAAGAAAAAATAAAAAAATATAAACTAAACTAAATAAAATAAATAAAAACCTAAACTAAACTAAAAAATAAAATAAACCTAAAAATAAATAACCTAAATAAAATAAAAACTAAACATAAAATAAAAATAAAATAAACTTAAAATAAAATAAAATAACAACTAAATAAAAACCTAAATTTAAAAAATAAATCTAAAAATAAAACCTAAAAATAAATAAAAAATAAAACCTAAACCCTAAACCAAATAAAAATTTTTAACTAAAATAAACAAAATAAAATAAACATAAACCTAAACTAAAATAAACTAAACTAAAATAAATAAAACTTAAAACCAAAACCCTAATCCCTAAACTTTAAATCCTAAAACCCTAAACCCTAAGCCCTAAACCCTAAACCCTAAAACCTACAACCCTAAACCCTAAACCCTAAAGCCCAAAGCCTAAAGCCTAAACCCTAAACCCTAAACCCTAAAAACTTAAAAAGCTAAACCTAAACTAAATAAAACATAAAAACATAATAAATAAATAAACCTAATGTAAATAAAATAAAAAAATAAAATAAAAATAAAAACCTAAACTAAAACTAAAACCTAAACCTAAACCTAAACATAAAAATAAAATAAATTAAAAAAAACTAAACTAAAATAAAATAAATAAAAACATAAACTAAACTAAAATATAAAAGATACCTAAAAATAAAAAACCTAAATAAAATAAAACCTTACCATAAAATTAAAAAACAAATTAAACATAAAATAAAATAAAATAAAAACTATATAAAACCCTGTCAAAAAAAATTAACCTAAAAATAACAAATAAATAAATAAAAAATAAAACCTAAACCCCAAAACAAAAAAAAAACCTAAACCTAAAATAGATAAAATAAGATAAATGAAGCCTATACTCAAATAAACTAAACTAAAATAAATAAAACCTAAACCTAAAGCTAAAATAAATTAAACCTAAATCCTAAGCTAAATAAAATAAATTAAACTTAAAATAAACCTTTAGCTAAACTAAAAAGTAAAACCTAAAAATAAACCTAAAACCTAAACTTAAAAAAGTATAATAAAATCTAATCCAAAACCTAAAATAAAAAAATAAAACCTAAACCTAAAAAATAAAATAAAAAATAAAGCTAAACTAAAAATAAACATAAACCAAAACCTAAACCTAAATGGTAAACTAAAATAAAAAGAACTAAATTTAAAAAAATAAACTAAATGAAATAAAAATATAAAATAAAATAAACTAAAATAAATAAAAAATAAACTAAAGAAATTAAATAAATCTAAATCTATCGATTTACTTAATTTTAAAAATAAGCTTAAATCCTAAACCTGCAACCGTAAACCTTAAAAAATCCTAAGCCTTAAACCCTAAACCCTAAACCCTAACCCTAACCATAACCCTAAACCATAAACGCTAAATAAAATAGACCTAAAATAAAATAAATATAAACCAAAATAATAAACCTAAAAAAATAAAAAAGAAAATGTAAACCTAAAATCAAAATATAATAAACCTAATTCTAAACTAAAATAAAATAAACTAAAATAAACAAAACTTAAAGGTAAACCTAAAATAAACTAAACCTAAACCTTAAACTAAATAAAATAAAATAAACTAAAAATAAACTAAAACCTAAACTTAAAAAATTAAAACTTAAAAATAAACCTAAAATAAAAACCTAAGACCTAAACCTAAAAAAATAATATAAAACTAACTGAACCTAAAGTTAAATAAAACCTAAACCAAAAAAATAAAATAAAAATCAAACTAAACTAAAAAAATAAACATAAACCTAACCTAATCCTAAAAAAATAAACTATAATAAAAATCCTAAACTAAAATGAATAAACTAAACTAAGTAAATATAAAATATAAACTTAAATAAAAATCTAAAATAAACTAAATAAATCTAAACCAATCGGTTTACTTATTTAAAAAAACCCTAAACCATAAATCGTAAACCCTAAACATTAAATCATAAACCTTAAACCCTAAACCCTAAACCTAAAATTAAATAAAATAAAAACTTAAAACAACTAAATAAACCTAAAAATAGAATGTAAAAGTAAATAAAAAATAAAACATAAACCCTAAACTAAAAAAGAAACCTAAACAAAAAATAGAAATCAAATAAATAAAATAAAATAAACCTAATCCTAAACTAAATAAACTAAACAAAAATAAACAAAACCTACACCTAAAGCTAAAATAAACTAAACCTAAACTTTAAACTAAATAAAATAAAATAAATTAATAAAACTTAAACATAAACTAAAAAATAAAACCTAAAAATAAACCTAAAATATAAACCCTAAACCTAAACTTAAAAAGACATAATTAAAACCTTAATCTAAAACTACAAATTAAAAATTAAACCTAAACATAAAAAATAAAATAAAAATAAAACTAAACTAAAAAAATAAACATAAACCAAAACCTAAACCTAAAAAATAAAATAAAAATAAATAAATAAAAACCTAAACTAAAACTTAAAACTAAACCTAAGAATAATAAAAATAAAAAACTAAATTAAAATAAATTAAAATAAATTAAAATAAATTAAATAAAATCCTAAACTAAACTAAAAAAATAAAATAAACTTAAAAGTAGAAAAACCTAAATAAAATTAAATCTAAGGATAAAATAAAAATAAACTAAACCTAAAATAAAATAAAAATACCTAAACTTAAAAAATAGAATAAAAATCTAAACCTAAACCTAAAAAAAGAGAAAATTTTAAACATACAAAATAAAATAAATAAACTAACTAAACTAAAAAACATAAACCTAAACCTAAACATATAAAGTAAAGTAAAGTAAAAAACTTAATCTAATATAAATAAATATAATATTAATAAACTAAACTAAATAAAAATGAAAAATAAACCTAAATAATAATAAAAAATAAAATAAAGTAAAATAAATAAATAATAACCTAAATAAACCTAAACCTGCCCATTTACTTAATTTAAAAAATAACCCTAAACCCTAATCTCTAAAATAAACCCTAAACCAACAACGCTAAACCTTAAAATAAGCCTAAACCCTAAACCCTAAACCCTTAAATAAATTAAACCTAAAATAAAATAAATTATGAACTAAATAAAATTCTAAACCTAAAGAATAAAACTAAAAATAATGCATAAAAATAAATTAAAAATAAAATCTAATCCCTAAACTAAAAAAACCTAAACCTAAAATGAAAATAAAATTAACATAAACCTAAACTAAAATAAACTAAACTAAAAAAAGTGAAACCTACACCTAAACCTAAAATAAACTAAACCTAAACCTAAAATAAATAAAATAAAATATACTAAAAATAAACCTAAACATAAAGTAAAAAATAAAACCTAAAAATAAACCTAAAATAAAAACCTAAAACCTAAATATAAAGAAATGAAATAAAAACTTAAACCTAAACATAAAAATTAAAAATAAATCCTAAAACTAAAAAATAAAATAAAAATATACATAAACCTAAACCTAAACCTAAAAAATAAACCAAAATAAAAAATCCTAAACCAAAATAAATAAACATAAAATAAATAAATTAAACTAAATAAAACTAAAATATAAACCTAAATAAAAATATAAAATAAACTAAATAAACCTTAACCTACCGGTTTACTTAACTTTAAAAAAGAATCCTAAACCGTAAACCCTAAACCCTAAATACTAAATCCTAAACCCTAAACCCTAAAACTAAAAGAAAATAAAATAAAAACTTAAACCTAAAAAATAAACCTAAAAATAAAACCTAAAAGTAAATAATAAATAAAACATAAACCCTAAACTAAAAAAACCTAAACCTAAAATAAAAATACAACAATAATAAGCCTTTATCCCACTAAGTGGGTTTGGCTACATGAATCCTCTGTCTCCATTGTGTTCTATTATGTTATAAATTCTCATTTAATTAAAGTATACTAAGGCCTTTTTCTATACATCTTAGCCAAGTCTTTTTAGGTCTACCTCGACCTTTCTTAACATAAGACAAATCTAATGCATCTACTCTCCTAACCGAGTCATCAGACGGTTGATGCTTTTTCTGGCCAAACCATCTAAGGAAACTCTCTCTAATCTTATCTGCCACTAGAGCTACTCCAACTTTTTCCCGAACATACTCATTTCACATTTTATCTCTAAGAGTAAAGCCACTCATCTAACTGAGAATCCTCATCTCTGTAACACTTAACTTAGTCTTATGCTTCTCTTTTATTGGCCAACATTCTACACCATAAGTCATTACAGGTCTTACCACCATCTTATAAAATTTTCCCTTAATTTTAAGTGGAACTTTTCTATCACATAATAGGCCAAATTCATTCCTCCACTTCAACCATCCAACTTGAATTCTACTAATAACATCTCCATCTATGTCACCATCATTTTGAATAATAGAGCCTAAATATCACTCACTCTTATTAATGACTTGTCACCTAATGTCACAACACTACTAAGATCTTCTACAACTAAAATTACACTATTCAATTTTAGATCTACTTAAATGAAAACCTTAAACTCTAATGTTGACCTCCATAATTCAAGTTTCTCTTGCCTCTAGTTTTATCAACAAGAAGAATTTCATCAGCAAAAAGCATATACCAAGGTACATCTTCCTATAAATGCCTAGTAAGAACATCCATAACTAAAGCAAAATGATAATGGCTTAAAGTTGATCCTTGATGTAATCCAACTGAAATAGGAAAATATTTTATTAATCCTCCTTGTATTTGGACACAAGTAATAGCTTTAGTATACATATCCTTAATGACTTGAATATAACCAATATTAACTCATTTCTATTCTAGAACTCTCCAAAGAACATCTCTTGAAACTTTATTAAAAGCTTTCTCTAAATCAATAAATATCATATGTAGATCCTCCTTACTTTCTCTATACATCTCCAACAAACCTCTTAACTAATATATAACATCCATAATAAATCTTCTTAGCATGAAACCAAACTGATTTGGAGAAACTTTTGTATCACATTGTAACCTATGCTAAATTACTCTCTCCCATAAATTTAATGTATGACACATTAACTTTATTCCTCTATAATTTATACACTCTTGTGCATCACCTTTATTCTTAAATATGGGAACCAACAAACTCTTCCTCCACTCATCTGACATCTCTTTAGTCTTTAAAATAACATTAAAAAGTTTTGTAAGCCAAGAAATTCCTTGATCTCCTAAACATTTCCACACTTCTATTGGAATATCATCAGGTCCTACTGTTTTCCACGTTTCATTTTCTTTAAAGCTTCTCTAACTTTAGATTTACTAGCACGATAATAAAAACAAAATTCTCTATTTTTGTTTAAGGTATTAACGTTGCTAAAATCAATCATACTTTCAAATCCTTCATTGAAATATTTTTCAAAATATCTCATCCACCTATTTTCAATATCCTTTTCTAAGAAAAGCACTTTATTATTTTCATCCTTAATACACCTCACTTGAACTAAGTCTTTACTTTTCCTATCTCTTTGGTTAGCTAACTTATACATACATCTTTCACCTTCTTTGGTAGCTAATCTATTGTATAACTCACTAAAAGCTAAATTTTTTGCATCATATATTGCTTTCTTAGAATCTCTTTAGGCCACTTTATATCTTTCCCAATTCTCCGAGTTTTTACATCTAAACCAAATTTTACAACATTGCTTATTATTTCTTATATTTTCTTGCACACTCTCCACCACCAACTATTTTTCTTAAAAGAAGCTTTTCCTTTTGATTCTCCAAGAACTTTTTTAGCAACTTGCTTAATTTTACTTGCTAATTTTTTTCACATAACATTAGCTTCCTTATGAACATCCCAAATTCTAAGCTCTTGTAGCTTGCTCTTAAAAATATTTTTATTTGTGTTCTTTAAGTGTCCCCATCTAATCCTAGGACAATAATTTCATTTTTTTCTCTTATAATCTTTCATCTTAAAATCTGAAATTAACAATTGATGTTGGGTAATTGAACTTTCACTTAGAATGACCTTACAATCTTTACAAACTAAACGATCTATTTTTCTTATTAGAAAATAATAAGTGTGTATTTTACTAGATCCATTTTTATAAGTAATAATATGTTCATCTCTTTCCTTAAGTAAAGTATTAGCAACTACAAAATCATAAGCTAAATAAAAATTTAATATAGTCCTACCTTCTTCGTTAGTCACTCTAAATCCATAACCACCATGAATACGTTTAAAATCTTCTACCACTCTACCAACATGTCCATTTAAATCTCCTCCAATAAATACTTTTCTTCGGTATCTTTTGTATTAATCCCTCTAATTCATTCCAAAATTTCTTTTGAGCTTACATCCAACCCTACTTGAAGAGCATAAACACTTATAACATTGAGAATCTTAGTCATAATAATAATCTTTAAAGCTATAATTCTATCTCCACATCTATTAATATTTATAACATTATCCTTCAAACTTTTATCTATAAGCACACCTACACCATTTCTAGTTCAACTTCTTCCTGAATACCAAAGTTTGAAACCTAAACTATGAATCTCCTTATCCTTCTCCCCAACCCATTTAGTTTCTTGAACACATAAAATATTTATTATTCTATAAACCTTAATATCCGTAAGAGTTAAACCTAAAAAAAAAATAAAATAAATAAAATAAAATAAACTTAAACCTAAACTAAAATAAACTAAACCTAAACCTTAAACTAAATAAAACAAAATATACTAAAAATAAACCTAAAGCTAAACCAAAAAATAAAACCTAAAAAATAAAAAAAATCTAAACCTAAAATCTAAACCTGAAAAAATTATATAAAAAACTAAACCTAAACCTAAAAATTAAAAATAAAACCTAAACCTAAAAAATAAAATAAAAATAAAACTAAACAAAAATAAACATAAATCTAAACCTAAACCTAAAAAATAAACTAAAATAAATAAACATAAAATAAATAAACTAAACTAAAAAAAATAAACCTAAATAAAATATAAAATAAACTAAATAAACCTACTACTACTTAAAAAAAAACCATAAACCGTAAACCCTAAACCCTAAACACTAAATCCTAAACTCTAAACCCTAAATCCTAAACCTAAAGAAAATAAAATAAAATAAAAACTAAATAAAAACCTAAACCTAAAAAAATAAACCTAAAAATAAAACCAAAAAGTAAATAAAAAATAAACCATAAACCTTTAACTAAAAAAAACCTAAATCTAAAATAAAAATAAAATAAACAAAATAAAATAAACCTAAACCTAAAGTAAAATAAACAAAACTAATATAAATAAAACTTAAACCTAAACCTCAAATAAACTAAAGCTAAACCCAAATCTAAACTAAATAAAATAAAATTATCAAAAAATTAACCTAAATTTAAAACTAAACCTAAAATAAAAACCAATAACCTAAACCTAAAAAAATAAAATAAAAACTTAAACCTAAACCTAAAAATAAAAAATAAAAAATAAAACCTTAACCTAAAAAGTAAAATAAAAATAAAACTCAACTAAAAAATAAACCTAAACCTAAACCTAAAAAATAAGCTAAAATAAAAAGCCTAAACTAAGATAAATAAACCTCAAATAAATAATCTAAATTAAATCAAAATAAAATACAAACCTAAATAAAAATTAAAAATAAAGTAAACTAAATTAAATAAAAAATAAACTAATTACACTTAACAAACCTAAACCTACCTATTTAGTTAATTTTAAAAAAAATTAAAACCTTAAACCCTAAATCCTAAACCCTAAACCCTAAACCTACAACCCTAAGAAACCCTAAACCCTAAACCTTGAACCCTAACCTTAAACTTTAAACCCTAAAAGCATAAACCCTAAAACCCTAAAACCCTAAACCTTAAATTCTAAACCCTAAACCCTAAACCTTAACCCTAAACCCTAAACCTAAAATGCCAAACCCTAAACATAAACCTAAAGTAACTAAATAAATTAAAAAAAAAACCTAAACCTTAAAACTTGATAAACCTAAGCCCTAAGAATGGGCATAATTATGACAACAAGAACATCACCGTCAACCAGGCTCAGTCTAGATCTTGCGATAGAGGCGAAGGCGGTGGTGCCAATTATTGTAGTGGTGGTGGGGGATCTGGATGTGGTGGTTAGAGCAGTAGTGGTTATGGAGGCGTGAAGAGCAACGGAGTTTACACCCATGATGGTGGCCGAGGGAGAGATTGGGGATATGATGGTGGATCCCACTACTTAAGAGGCCAGGGTGGTTCCGATGGGAACTGAAGAAACCTAAGAATGGCTGATCCAATCTACTACTTATGGAACGATGTCTTTATAGAAGAGACGGTTCTAGTTATGTAGAAGTTTTGATTTGTTATATGCGTGCTCATTTTTGAACTATGTCACCACTTATGTCTTACAAAACATGGATTATTACTTTGTTAACGAAATCCAAAAAGAAAAAATGTTGAATTCAAATTTGTTCTCTGTTTAAAAAAAAAACCATAAACCCAAACCACCCAAAACCTAAAACCTAAACCTACCCTAAACCCAAAACCTAACCCTAAACCCTAAACTCAAACCTAAAACCCTAAAACCTAAAACCATAAACCCTAAACCCTAAAACCTAAACCTAAACCCTAAACCCTAAACCTAAACCATAAACACTAAACCCTAAACCCATTCCTAAACTCAAACTCAAACCCTAAACCCTAAACACTAAAATACCCTAAACCCTAAACCTCAAAAGCTAAAACCTAAACCTAAACTAAATAAAACCCAAAAATAAAATAAATAAAAAATCCTAAACCAAAATAAAATAAAATAAAAAAATAAAACAAAACCTAAACCTAAACCTAAACCTAAAAAGAAAATAAAATAAAAAATAAATAAAAACTTAAACTAAACTAAAAAATAAAAAACCTAAATAAAATAAAAACTAAACTTAAAATAAAAATAAAATAAAATAAAAAAAAATAAAACCTAAACCAAATAAATGAACCTAATAATAAATAAAAAATAAAACCTAAACCATAAACTAAAAAAAACCTAAAAGTAAAATAAAAATAAATTAAACCTAAACCTAAACTAAAATAAATAAAACATAAACCTAAACCTAAAATAAACTAAACCTAAACCTAAACCTAAACTAAATAAAATAAAATAAACTAGAAATAAACCTAGACCAAAACTATAAAATAAAACCTGACACCTAAACCTAAAAAAAATAAAAAAATAAAAAAACCTAAACCAAATCTTAAAAATAAAAAATAAAGCTTAAACATAAAAAATAGAATAAAAATAAAACAAAATTAAACAATAAACCAAAATCAAAACCTAAACCTAAAAAATGAACTAAAATAAAAAACTTAAATTGAACTTAATAAAAATAAAAATTAACCTATATAAATTAAAAAAATAAAATAAACTCTAATAAATAAAAAATAAACAAAATTAACCTAAACCTACCAGTTTACATAACTTAAAAAAATAATATAAAAATAAAAAAATAAAAAAAATAATTAAAAAACCCTAACCCTAAACCCTAAACCCTAAACCCTAAAACTAACCCTAAACCAAATCCCTAAACCCTATACCAATAGCCTTAAACCCTAAAACCCTAAACCTTAAACTCTAAACCCTAAACCCTAAACCCTAACACTAAACCTTAAACCCCAAAAACCTAGAAACCTAAATATAAAGTAAATAAAACCTAAAAACTAAAATAAAAATACCTAAATGTAAATAAAATAATAAAATAAAATAAAATAAAAAAAAAACTAAACCAAAACCTAAAAATAAAATAAATTAAAATAAACTAAAATAAATTAAAATAAATTAAAACCTAAACAAAAATAAAAAATAAAATATACTTAAAAACAAAAAACCTAAATAAAAACATAAACCTAAAAAATAAACCTAAAAATAAAACCTAGAAAAAGTAAAAAATAAAACCTAAACCCTAAACTAGAAAAAAAACCTAAACCTAAAATAAATAAAAGAAAATAAACCTAAACCTATACTAAAATAAACTAAAATAAAATAAATAAAACCTAAATCTAAACCTAAACCTTAAACTATATAAAAGAAAATAAATTAAAAATAAACCTAAACCTAAACGAATAAATAAAACCTAAAAAAACCTAAACCAAATAATAAAAATAAAAATAAAACTAAACTAAAAATATACCTAAACCTAAACCTAAAAAATAAACCAAAATAAAAAACCTAAACTATAATAAATAAACTAAAATAAATAAAACAAAGATGAACCTAAAATAAAATAAAATAAAATGAACTAAAATAAAATAAAAAAATAAACTAAATAAACCTGAATAAATAAAATTACTAGTTTACTTAATTTAAAAAAATTAAATAATAAAATAATAAAATAAGATGAAAAACCTTAACCCTAAACCAAATCCTAAATCATAAACCTAAACCAAAACCCTAAACCCTAAAAACCTAAACCCTAAACCCTAAACCCTAAACCCTAAATCCAAAACCCTAAACTCTAAACCTAAACTAAACTAAACTAAAAAGCACAAACCCAAAACCCTACTCTAAACCCTAAACCTTTGCCTAAACCCTAAATAAAATTAACATAAAATAAAATAAATTATAGACTAAATAAAAACCTAAACCTAAAAATTAAAACTAAAAATAAAACCTAGACCCTAAACTAAAAAAAACCTAAACCTAAAATAAAAATAAAATAAACCTAAAACAAAACTAAAATAAACTAAACTAAAATAAATAAAACCAAAACCTAAACCTAAAATAAACTAAAATTTAAATAAAATAAAATAAAAATAAACTAAAAAATGAAAAATAAAACCTAAATGAAAAATAAAACCTAAAAATAAACTTATAATAAAAACCTAAAACCTAAACGTAAAAAAATAAAATAAAAACCTAAACCTGAATAAAAAAATTATAAATAAAACCTAAGCCTAAAACTAAAAAATAAAATAAAACTAAAACTAAACTAAAATAATAAACATAAACCTAAACCTAGATAAAAAAATACCTAAACTAAATTAGATAAACATAAAATAAATAAACTAAACTAAATAAAAATAAAATATAAACCTAAATAAAAATATAAAATAAACTAAATCAAATAAATAAACCAAAACCTATCGGTTTACCTAATGTTTTAAAAAAAACCATAAACCTTAAACCATAAACCCTAAACAATAAATCCTAAACCCTAAACCCTAAACCCTAAACCCTAAACCTCAAATAAAGTAAAATAAAAGCTAAATAAAAACCTAAACCTACAAAATAAACCTTAAAATAAAACCTAAAGGTAAATAAAAAATAAAACATACACCCTTAACTAAAAATAAACTTAAACCTAAAATAAAAATAAAATAAACAAAATAAATTAAACCTAACCCTAAACTAAAATAAACTAAACTAAAATAAATAAAACCTAAACCTAAACATAAAATAAACCTAAACCCTAAAACCTAATAAACATAAACCCTAAGAATGGCAGAACCTTGACGGCAGGAACATCACCATCAACTAGGCTTAGTCTAGATCTGGCGGTGGAGGTGAAGGCAATGGTGGAGGTTATCAAAGTGCTGGTGGGGGATCTGGAGGTACTGGTGGATATGGAGGTGGTGGTCGGAGCAGTGGTGGTCATGGACGAGGGAAGAGCGATGGAGGTTACAGCCGTTGTGGTGGTGGAGGGAGAGATCGAGGATATGACGGTGGATCCCTCTACTCAAGAGGTCATGGTGATTCTAATAGGAACTAGAGAAACTTAAGAATGCCTGATTCGATCTACTACTTATGGAACTGACTTTATAGTATAGATGGTTCTAGCTACCTAGGGTTTTTGATTTACTCTATGCGTGCTCATTTTTGAACTATGTCGCCACTTGTGTCATAGAAAACTTAGTGTGTTAATTGGTTGATGAAATCAAAAAGAAGAAATGTTGAATCTGATTTTGTTCTCTGTTTAAAAAAACCAAAAACCCTAAATCCTTAACTAAAATGTGAACCTTAAACTTAAAATTAAATCATAAACTGTAAAAATCCTAAACCTTAAACCCTAAAAAGCTAAAAACCTAAACCTAAACAAAATAAAATTAAAAAATAAAATAAATAAAAAAAACCTAAACCAAAATAAAATAAAATAAAAACCTAAACTAAAACTAAAACCTAAACCTATACCTTAAAAGGAAATAAAATAAATAATAAATAAATAATAAAATAAACTAAAAAAATAAAAAACTTAAATAAAATAAAAATTGAACCTAAAATAAAAATTAATTAATCCTAAAATAAAATATAATAAAAACTAAATAAAAACCAAAACCTAATAAATAAACCTAAAGATAAAATTTAAAAATGAATAAAAATAAAACCTAAACCCACTAAAAAAAACCTAAACCTAAAATAAAATAAAATAAACATAAACCTAAACTAAAATAAACTAGACTAAAATAAATAAAACCTAAACCTAAACCTAAAATTCATCAAATAAAATAAAAAAATAAACCTCAACCTAAACTAAAAAATAAAATCCAAAAATAAACCTAAAATAAAACCCTAAAACCTAAACTTAGAAAATAAAAAATAAAAAAACCTAAACCTAAAAAAATAAAAATGAAAATAAAACCTAAAAAAATAAAATAAAATAAAACTAAACTAAAAAAAATAATCCTAAACCTAAACCTAAACCAAAAATTAACTAAAATAAAAAAACCTAAACTAAAATAAATAAACCTAAATAAACTAAATAAAAATAAATAAAATGAACCTAAATAAAATAAAAAACTAAATAAAACAAATAAATAAATAAAATAAACTAATAAAAAAAATAAACTAAATAAACTTAATCCCTAATCATAATTAAAAAATATAAAAATATAAAATATCAAAATATCAAAAATAAAAAAAAACAAACCCTAAACCATAAAACTACCCAACCTACCATACTAAACCTAACTGACACCTCCACACCCTCCACAACTCTACTAAACTCCCTAAACCCACACTAAACCTCCTACCTAAACCCTAAACCTAAAACCTCCACACCCACTCACTCTAAATCCTCCTAAACCTAAACCTAAAACCTAATAAATAAACTTAAACTTAAAATAAATAAATAAACCTGGCTAAACCTAAAATAAAATAAAAAATAAAATAAAAATTATTAAATAAAATAAAAAAACATGTATAAAATAAAATAAACTAATTAAACCCTAAATAAAATAAAACTAAATAATAAAGATAAAGAACCTAAAATAAAACTAAATAAAAAACAAAAAAAAATAAATAAAATAAAACATAAACCATAAACTAAAACCATAAACCTAAAATAAAACAAAATAAAATAAACCTAAACATATACTAAAAATAAACTAAACTAAAATAAATAAAACCTAATCCTAAACCTAAAATAAACTATACCTAAACCAAAACTAAAGAAAAAAAAATAAACTTAAAATAAACCTAAATCTATGCCAAAAAAATAAGAACCTAAACATAAACCTAAAAATAAAAAAAAAACCTAAACCTAAAAAATAAACTAAAATAAAAAACCTAAACTAAAATAAATAAACTAAACTAAATAGAAATAAAAATAAAGTAAAATTAAATAAATAAAAAAAAAATAAAATGATAAACTAAATAAACTAAACATACTAATTTAGTTAATTTAAAGAGTTAAAATATATATAATGAAAATTAAATAAAACCCCTAAAAAATTAAACCCAAACCCCAAACCCTAAACCATAAAACCCTAAATTAAAAAAACTAAACATTAAACTAAACCCTAAACCCAAATCTAAAACCTAAACCTAAACTAAATTAAACCAAAAAATAAATAAATAAAGAAACCTAAACCAAAATAAAATATAAAAAAAAATAAATACATAAAGTAAAACCTTACCCTAAACCTAAAAATATAAAAAATATAAAAACTAAAAACTAAAAGAAAATAAAATAAATAAAACCTAAATAAAACTAAACAAAATAAAACCTAAATAAAATAAAAAATAACCTAAAATAAAATAAGATAAACCTAAATAAATATAATAAAGAAAACTAAATAAAACCTAAACCTAAACTAAAAAATAACACTGAAATAAAAAATAAAACCAAAATTTAAACCTAAAAAAAATAAAATAAAACCTAAACCTAAACCTAAAAATAAAAAATAAAACCTAAACCTTAAAAATAAAATAAAGATAAAACTAAATTTAAAAAAACCTAAACCTAAAAAAATAAACTGAAATAAAAAACTTAAACTAAATTAAATAAATCAAAAATAAATAAACTAAACTAATTAAAAATAAAAATAAACAAAAATAAAATAAATAAATTAATCTAAAATAAATAAAAAATTAACAAAATAAACTTAAACCTACCTATTTACTTTATTTTTAAAAAATAAAAAACAAAATAACAAAAAAACCCTAAACCTAAATCGTAAACCCTAAAACTAACCATAAACCTGAACTCTAAAATAAATACCTACAACCCTAAATAAATCTAAACCCTAAACCCAAAATCCTTAAACCCCTAAAAAAACCCTAAACCTAAATAAACCCAAAGCCTAACCATAAAATATTAAGAAAACAAAACTAAAAAGCCTAAACTAAATAAAACCTAAAAATGAAAAATAAACAAACTAAACCTAAAATAAAATAAAATAAAATAAAAACCTAGACTAAAACCTAAAGCTAAAGCTAAAATAAAATAAAATAAACAAATAAAATAAATGAAAATAAAATAAATGAAACCTCACTCAAATAAAATAAAATAAACCTAGATAAATAACCTAAACCTAAAACTAAACTTAACTAAAAATAAACCTAAATCCTAAATAAAATAAACCCTAAAATAAAAACTAAATATAACCCAACTCTAAACCTAAAAAACAAAACTAAAACTACTAAACCACTAAAACCCTAAACCCTAAACCCTAAACCTAAATAAAGAAACTAAACTAAATAAAGATAATAAAATAAATGAAATAATCTAAACTAAAATAAATAAAATATAAAATAACATAAACATAAACTAAAACCTAAATCTAAACCTAAAAAAAATAAAAAAAAAACTAAGCTAAAATAAAATAAATAAAACCTAAAAACTAAAAAAAAAACATAAATAAAATAAAACTAAACCTAACATAAATAAATAAACTTAAAATAAAATAAATTTAAATCTAAAATAAAACCTAAACCTAAAAATAAACCTAAAAGAAATCCTAAAAAAATTAAAATAAAATAAACCTCAAACTAAAAGGAAAACTAAACCTATATAAAATAAAGTAAACCTAAAATAAACTAAACCTAAACCTAAACCTAAACTAAATAAAATAACAAATAAAAAATAAACCAAAACCTAAACTAAAAAAATAAAACCTAAAAAATAAACCTAAAATAAAAACCTAAACCTAAACCTAAAATATAAAAATAAAACCTAAACCTAAAAATAAAATAAAATATAAACTAAAAAAAAAATAAACTTAAACTTAAAACTAAATCAATAAAAAATAAACTTAAATAAAAGCATAAACTAAAATAAAATAAATTAAACTAAATAAAATAAAAAATACCTAAATCAAAATTAAAAATAAAATAAACTAAAATAAACTAAACCTAATATATTTAAAATAAACAATAAATAAAAAACCTTTAACCATAATACCATAAACTAACCTTAAACTCTTAAACTAACCATATTCTTAACTGACCAACCCTGACTAAACCCACTAACCAAATCCTACCTAACTAATAAATAAACCTACTGAGCCACAAAACTCAGATCCAACCAACCTACTCTGACCTAAAAACCTACTCTAAATGTGCCAAACTAAACCCTCATTGCCACTAAATCATAAATCCCTGAGCCAAACCAGACCTAAACCTGATCACTGAGCTTTTATAAACCTAAACCTGAGGTCTAATCTTGAGTCTTAAACCTAAATATACCCAAACCCTTCAAAACCTAAATTAACCTAAACCCTAAACCAAACAAACCACAAAACCCCACCAAACCCTAAATTAACGCTAAAAACTAAACCCTAAACTGACCAAACACAAAACTAAGAAACATTTAAAAGCTACACTAAACCCTAAAACCTAAAACCAAATCCAAACCTTGGCCACTATAAACCCACCCTAATCCACAACCCTAAAAAAAATCTCTTAAAACTAAAACTTAAACCTAAAATAAACAAAACCTAAAAATAAAATAAATAAAAAGACCTAAATAAATAAAATAAAATAATAAAACCTAAACTAAAACTTAAACCTAAACATAAAAAATAAAATAAAATAATAAAATAAAAACTAAAATAAAATAAATAAAACTTGGACAAAAAAAAATAAAACAAACCTAATATAAAAATAAATAAAATGAAACTAAATATAAAATAAAATAAAATAAATCAAAATAAATAAAATAAAACTAAATAAAACATAATCTAAAAAAACCTAAAATAAATAAAACTAAAACATACACCCTAAAATTAAAAAATCTAAACCAAAAATAAAATAAAATAAAGAAAATAAAATAATATAAACTAAAATAAATAAAACATAAACATAAACCTAAAGAACTAAACCTAAACTAAACTAAAATAAAATAAAATAAACCTAAACTTAAACTAAAATAAAACTTAAAATAAACCTAAAATAATAACCTAAAATCTAAACCTAAAAAAAAATAAAATAAAACCAAACTAAACCTAAAATAACACCTAAACCAAAAAAATAAAATAAAATAAAACTCAGTAAAATAAACCTAAACATAAACCTAAACCTAAAAAACTATAATAAAAATTTAAACATAAATAAATAAACCTAAAGTAAATAAACTAAATAAAAATAAAAATAAACTTAAATAAAAACAAAAAAATAAAATAACTTAAAATAAATAAAAAATAAGATAAATAAACCTAAACCTACTAGTTTACTTAATTAAAAAAAAAAACCTAAACCCTAAACCCTAAATCCTAAACCCTAAACCCTAAATCCAAAACCATGACAGAACCTAAATAATAACTAAACCCAAAATCATAAACCACTTAACATAAACCACAAACTAAATCAAAGCCTAAAAACCCTAAACCCTAAATCAGCATAAAACCCTAAAATACTAAAACCCTAAACCGTAAACCCTAAATACTAAACCATAAACCCTAAACCCTAACCATAAACCCTAAACGCTAAACCCCAAACCCTAAACCTAAACCTAAAGTAACTAAATAAATTAAAAAATAAACTTAAACCCTAAAACCTAATAAACCTAAACCTAAACCTAAACCTTAAGAATGGGCAGAACCTTGAAAACCAGAACATCACCATCAACTAGGCTCAGTTTAGATCTAGCGGTGGCGGCAAAGATAGAGGCGATGATTTTCATAGTGGTGGTGGGGGTTCTGGAGGTGCTGATGGATTTGGAGGTGGTGGTCAAAGTAGTGTTGGTTATGGAGGCAGGAGGAGCGACGGAGGTTACAGTAGTGGTCGTGGAGGAGGGAGAGATCAGCGATATGATGGTGGATCCTGCTACTTGAGAGACCATGGTGATTCTGATGGGAACTGGAGAAACTGAAGAACGGCTGATTTGATCCAGTGCTTATGGAACGGTGTCTTTAGTTTTGCTCTATGGGTGCTCATTTTTTATCTATGTTGTCACATGTGTCTTAGCAAACTTGGTATGTTACTTAGTTGATGAAGTCGAAAAGAAGAAATGTTGAATCTGAATCTACTCTCTATTAAAATTAAAAAAAATGAAAAACCCTAAACTCTAAACTAAAACCTGAACCCTAAACCTAAAACTTAAACTATCAACCATAAATTCTAAACCCTAAAAACCCTAAACCCTAAACGTTAAACTCTAAACTCTAAACCCTAAAACCTAAACCCTAAACCCTAAACCCTAAACCCTGAAAAGCTAAAAAAATCTAAACTTAAACTAAATAAAACATAAAAATAAATAATAAAAAAAACCTAAACTAAATTAAAATTCAAAAATAAGAAAAATAAAAACCTAAATAAAAAAATAAACTAAATAAAATAAAATAAAATAAACTAAACTAAAATAAAAATATAAAAAAAATAAAAATAAAAAAAAACCTAAAAATAAAAAAAAACATAAAAATAAAATAAAAAAACCTAAAACTAAAATAAAATAAAATAAATAAAATAAAACCTAAATAAAAAAAACTAAAATAAAATAAAACCTAAATAAAAAAAATAAATAAACTAAAATAAAACATAATAAAACCTAAACCTAAAAAATAAATTAAAATAAAAACCCTAAACTAATATAAATAAACCTAAAATAAACCAACTAAACTAAATAAAAATAAAAATAAAACCAAAATAAAATTAAAAAAATAATGTAAATTAAAATAAATAAAAAATAAACTAGATAAATAAAATAAACCTAAACCTACCACTTTAATTAATTTAAAATAAATAAAAAATTAAAAAAAAATTAAAAAAATAACCCCTAACCCTAAAGCCTCAATCCTAAACCTACAAACCTAAACCCTAAACCCTTAACCTTAAAACCCTAAACCTTAAACCCTAAACCCTAAAACTTACACATAAAAATCACTACCCTAAAATTAAACACTAAACCATAAACCCTAAACCCTAAAAACTTAAAAAATATAAACTTAAACTAAATTAAACATAAAAATAAAATAAATTAAAAAACTAGACCTAAGTAAAATAATAAAATAAATTAAAATTAAAACCTAAATTAAAACCTTTACCTAAACATAAACCTATACTAAAATGTAAAATAAAAAATAAATAAACTAAAAAACTAAAATAAAATAAATAAAATCTTAAACTAAACTAAAAATAAAATAAACCAAAATAAAAACCTAATAAAATAAAATAAAACCTAACAAACCTTAAACATAAAATAAAAAAATAAAACTAAACAACAAAATAAACATAAACTAAACTTAAACTTAAAAAATTAACTAAAATAAAAAACATAAACTAAAATAAATAAACCTAAAATAAATAAACTAAACTAAATAAAAATAAAAAATAAAGTTGAATAAAAAGAAAAGAAATAAAATATACTAAAATAAATTAAAAATAAACTAAATATTCCAAAACCAACCTAATCACTTAATTTTTTAAAAAAAAACCCTAAACTTTTAATAGTAACTAAAACCTACACCCAAAACTTAACCCTAAACCTACTTACCTTAAAAACCTAAACCCTGAGCCCTACCCTAAACCCTAAACCTAAACCAACCCTAACTAAACCCTAAACCTACCAAACCCTATAAACCTACTAAACTAAACCCTAACCTTAACCCTGATCTTAACTCTAAACCTTTGGCCAAATCTAAAACCCTAAACCTGATCTCAAAACTACTAAAGCCCTAAAATAAACCCTAAACCCTACCATAATCCTCATCCTGCCTAAATCCCACCCCACCTAACCACAACCCTAAACCTAAACATAAACCTAAACTAAATAAAGAGTTAAAATAAAATAAATAAAATAAATAAACCTATTAAAATAAATAAAATAAATAAAATAAACTAAAAACCTAAACATAAACCTACCTAAACCTAAATGTAAAATAAAATAAAATTAAAAATAAAATAAATTAAATAAACTAAACTAAACTAAAACAATCTAAAAATTAAGAAACCTAAATAAAATAAAAACTAAAGATAAAATAAAATAAAATAAAAACTAAATAGATACCTAAATCTAAAAATAAAAAAATAAAACCTAAACCCTAAACTAAAAAAAAATCTAAACCTAAATAAAACAAAATAAAATAAACTTAAACCTAAACAAAAATAAACTAAACTAAAATAAATAAAACCTAAAACTATACCTAAAATAAACAAAACCTAAACCCTAAGGTAAATAAAATAAAATAAACAAAAAATAAACCTAGACATAAACTAAAACATAAAACATAAAAATTAACCTAAAATAAAAACCTAAAACCAAAACCTAAAAAAATAAAATAAAAACCTAAACCTAAACCAAAAAATAAAAAATAAAACCTAAACCTAAAAAATAAAATAAAAATAAAATGAAACATCAAATAAACATAAACCTAAACCTAAACTTAAAAAATATACTAAAATAAAAAACCTAAACTAAAATAAATAAACCTAAAATAAATAAACTAACTAAATAAAAATAAAAATAAAGCTAAATAAAAATAAAATAAAATAAACTAAAATATATTAAAATAAATTGAATAAACTAAACCTACTTGGTTTGCTTCATTAAAAATAAAATCTAAACCCTAAACCTAAATCCTATCCCTAAACCTGCAACCTTAATCTGACAACCTAAACCTAAACTCACCACACCTAAAAAAACCTAAACCCAAACTGACCTCTAACTAACCTAACCCTACCTACCCACCCACTAACCCTAAACCTAACTGACCCTAAACCTAAACCCTAAAACCTAAGCTAAACCCTAAACCCTAGCCTAAAACCTACTAACCTAAAAATTCTACCATAAACCCTAAACCTACACTACCTACCCAAAAAACCAAAACCATAACCTAAATAAAATAAACCTAAAATAAAATGAATAAAGAACTATAACTAAACCTCAAATAAATGAAATAAAATAAAAAAAACTAAAATAATAAAATGAAATCCTAAAACTAAAATAAAATAAACCTTAGATTAAAATCAAACATAAATGAAAATTAAAATTAAAATAAAATAAAACCTAAGCTAAAAAAATAAACCTAAAAATAAATAAAGAATCCCTAAACTAAAAAAACTAAAAAATAAAATAAAATACAACTAAAATAAACCTAAACCTAAACTAAAATAACAAACTAAAATAAATAAAAACCTAAACCTAAAAAATAAACTAAACATAAACATAAACTAAAATTAAATAAAATAGAATAATTAATAATAAACTACACTAAACTAAAAGTTATAAAAAAATAAACCAAAAATAAAATCAAACTAAACCTAAAAAAAAAATAAAATAAACATAAACCTAAACCTAAACCAAAAAATAAAAAAATAAAGCCTAATCTAAATAATAAAATAAAAATAAAACTCAACTAAAAAAAAAACCTAAACCTAAATAATAAACTAAAATAGAAAACTTAAACTAAAATAAATAAACCTAAAATAAATAAACTAAACTAAATAAAAAAATAAAATAAACTCAAATAAATAAATAATAAACTAAATAAACTTACTTTACTTAATTTAAAAAAACCTTTAATCTTAAATCACAACCTAAACCCTAAAGTAAAAACCCCAATCACAACTCTAAACCCTAAACCCTAAAACCCTTAAAACCTAAACCCTAAATGCTAAACCCTAAAACCCTAAACCCTAAACCTTAAACCCTAAAACCCTAATGCCTAAACCCTAACCCCTAAAACCCAAAAACCCTAAACCCTAAACCTTAAGACCTACAACTCCAAACTTTAAACCCTAAAATAACCCTAAACCCTAAACCTTGAATAAATATGTCATTAGGAGTAGATCTAAGGAATGACCTAATACTAACATAGTTGTGGTACCTAAAGAAAATGTCTTCAATAGACTTTACCTTGACTATTAAAGATTTGAATACCCTAAACCCTAACTCTAAGTCATATTATAATACCATATATTATAGTATAATGTAGCATCATATATTTGAGCATGTAGTGATGTGTTTTTGAATGTTATAAGAAATTTTGAAATGTTTTAGTATATTATGGTATTGTGCCCTATAGTCCATATTAAAATGAATCATAAAAATATTAATTTAATAAATCAGATGATGAAATTTGATAAATTTGAAGAGGGAATTAGGTTGTAGTACCAATGGTGTGCTATGCCACTTGTAGTCTAAAAAGTAAGATTGTATTTTCAAAATAAATATTATATGTTGTAGCATAGTATAACATCAAATATCATAATATATTGCTCTATGCATTTTAAGTTCTTTTAGAATTTTATAATCATTCAGTCGTGTCTACACTAGCATTATTTATAAAAATTTTAATTTAGGCTTTAAAATGGTGAAATTTGTCCAAATTCATAATAGGTAGAGCATGACATCATAATATATTATTTCAATTTAAAATATGTAAGTAATACGACTAAAATATTTAGTTTTTTATTATTTAGACTAATTTTATGATTTTTTATCTTAAGAAATCCCTTGTGATATGATATACAATATAATAAAATATAATATGTTATAGTGTATTATAATATAGGATGCCATAACATAGTGTAGTATCATGCATTATATCATACTATTGTGTAATACTACTTGTTGTTTAGCATATTTTAGTTGGTTATATGATGTAGTAGAGTTTGAACTAGTATAATTCATAAAATTATTGATTTAAAGGTGAGATGATGGAATTTGGCAAAATTTAAGGTAAGCTTTAGGGAACATCATTGGGGTTGTGCTATGGTGTGTCATTTAATCAAAAGAATGGAATTTTGCATCCAAAATAAATGTTCATTTTTCAACCAATTGTTTAAATTTTTTTCTTAAAGTGATCTATTTGAAGGTGTAATGTAAGATAATGTATTATATGAAAGCATATTAAAATATAATGTACATAACAATATAACTTCACATATATATAAATGTGGTGGTGTGTTACTAAATGTTATTGTACATTTTAGTATGTTTTATTTTTTTATAATACATTAGATCAAAACTCACAAAAATGTTAATTTAAAGGTTGACATGAAAGAATTTTTAACTCATGGCTAGAAGCAACACCAAAATTATATTATTTTGTACCATTTATAATAGAAAAATAACAATTTTACATCCAAAATGAACATTATTCATATTTTAAGAAAATTTTGATTCTTTTAAATGATTTTAATGAGGTGTAATGTTAGACAATATATTATGTTATAGAAAATTATAATATAATATAGTGTGTTATTTCACACTATAATATGTTTAACATGATATTGTTTAGTTAGTTTGAGTTTGCACCATCACAAATCATAAAATGTTAATTACAATGTTAAGATGATGTAATTTGAACAAATACATTTTTTAGCTCTTGGTTGAAGTATTAAAGGTGTTCATAAGAGAAGAAATAAGATTTGATGAGAATTCCATGTCAAGGACATGGAGGGAGATCCATTAAGAAATCACACATGCATTGGACATGACATGTAAGTGGTCTATGTCGAGGGCATATAAGAAGAAAATTTGTTGGGGATAAGGTTTGAATTTGATTTGATTATATGATTTGGGGAAAGAAGATCGGTTGGAAATAAGAATCAATAATCCACTGTAGATTAAGATCAAATCAACTTTA
This sequence comes from Cymbidium sinense, assembly GCA_021442155.1. Taxonomy (NCBI): domain Eukaryota; kingdom Viridiplantae; phylum Streptophyta; class Magnoliopsida; order Asparagales; family Orchidaceae; genus Cymbidium; species Cymbidium sinense. Next base: position 367,489,261 of record CM038214.1, on the reverse strand, counting down.
ATTTGTTTTGGTTTAATTGATGTAGAGGCACATCTGTTAGAGATATGGGCTCAAGTCCGCTGGCGATCGAGTATATGAACCTTCCACTAGAGAAGCATGTTCGGGCTATCCACTGGGGATTGGGATTTGAGTTTGATTTCATAGATTTGTATGGGGATGTACTAGCTGGGAATAAGAGTTTGGTTGGATTTTTTGGATTTAGACTCTACTAGGAGAGTTGGTTTAATTAGGCACCACTAGGGAGGTTGGTTTTGAATTTGATTTGTTTGCTTGACTTATTTATATATGATTTAGGGCTCCACTAGGGAGAACAGTGTGATTTAACTCCATTGGGAAAATCAGATTAGGTTTAATTTAATTTGAGTTAATTTATGGACCTTGTCAGTGTGCGATGGGCCCACTAAGAAGGGGCTCTATCAACCTTGTCCTACCTCGGGTTTATAAATCTAAAGGGATAGTTTACCAATTGCGGGGTAGAGCTTTGCTAACCTAAGGGATTGCCTTTCGGTGTGCAGTGGTTATGCTAGGAAGAAGGCATAGTAGACTTAGATCTTCCAAAATGAGGAACAACTACTAGCGTGACTTGTTGGATGCACAATAAATCAAAGTTGACCATGGGCGACTATTGAGTGAATGCCACTGGGGACTTATGTCAACTCAAAATTAGTCAAGATTAATTTTATCTTTGTTTCATTTAATTTGATATGGTTTATTTGGTTTAGTTTGATTTTAAATTGAGGGCATATCTGTTAGGGATGTTAGCTTGATCAAATTTGATAGATTTAATTTATGGACCATGCCAGTGTGTGTTGTACCCACTTAGAAGAGGCTATATCAGACTTGTCTTATCTTAGATTTACAAATCCAAAGGAATAGACTACTGGTCATGGCCTAGAACTAGCCAACCTAAGGGGTTGCATTTTGATGTGCAATGACTGTGATGGGAAGAAGGCATAACAGACTTACATCTTCTAAAGCAGGGAACAACCACTGGGTGACCTGTTGGTAGCATAATAAATATAACCTGACTTAGGGGAGACTACTGAGTGAATGTTGTTAAGCACTTCTATCAACTCAAGAGTAGTTAGGTGATTCCTATAGGGAGTTTTGCTGACATTGCACTAAAGATAAGATGTCTGCTTTGGAAAAGGTATCGCTTCCTAATCCACAAGTGAATATATTTTTTGTTTGTATGTTTGCATAGACCCTTTTGTTGTGTGAGGGACCACACTGAGAAGGGGTTATGTCAGCATTAACCTATCTCAAATTTACTAGACTAAAGGAGAATCTACACATCCACAGGACAAATTCTCCAACCACAATGGTGGTTAATAGGAAAGAGGAACTGTCCAATCCAATAGTAGCCTAAGTAGTGTCTAAATGGGGTCACAAAGGATATGATCCAAATATAGTGCCCACAAATGAGGTGCTGCTATGGGCATTATCCTAAGGTGTACAGTCACAAACTCAAGGAGAAAGTGTAACAGACTTACATCTGCCAAGAGTGGTGTATCCTACTGTGAGAGAACCAAACAAGCTAATGTGTATCCGTCAGCATAATGAGAACCAACCAACCTAAGGTTCCTGTCAATGTGCAATGATCAATCTTGAAACAAAATGTGTAGGCTTATAACATTCTATGTGGAATTGATCATAGGGAAAGTCCATCATTGGCAGGACATATATTATCTGACCTAGAGCGACTACTAAGCAAGGAGCCCCGAGGAAGGACTAGACCCAAACTTGAAGCAGTCAGGAGGGAAGGAGCCACTGGGGACTTAACATAAACCTCAAATATACTTCGGTGATTATGAAGGCTAATCTAAGAAGAAGAATGCATAGCACCATCCTCTTAAATAAAGCAACATGAGTTGGCTTACCAACCGTAGGCCTACCAAACTAATAAGGCACTCATCGGTGTGTAGTGGCCAAGTAAGGAAAGAAAGCATAGTAGACTTATATCCTCCAAAGTAGAAAGACCACTAGGGTGACACAGCAGGTAACATCACCACTGAAGCTCTTGAGTGAGTGTCATTGGGGGCATTATCTCAACTAAGAGTAGCCTAAGACAAAAGATATGTGTTTATTTTATATGTTTGTCTGTCATTTATGTTTGTGTTTTGTCGATGAAGGATAGGACTTCGCTCGGGATCCTTACAGCTACCCTAAACAGACCGTGGCAGATTCACAAATAAGAATACTTTTACAATGGAGATATTGAATTCAAAATGGAATTTTCATTGATGATAATTATTTTCAAACATGATTTATAATATTTCTTTAAGTGGAGTCTATTGATTGGAAGTATTGGGTGCTCTCTCTTATGATTAATAAGCTGATAAGATCATTCTTGGTAGACCTTTTCAATGGAAAAAAGGCCTTCCTAAGTGGGTTCAATCTTGCCTCCCATCTTACGATGGGCGAAAATCAGTCTCTTTAGAACTAAAATAAGCTCTCCTACTTAAAAATCTCTAGGATGGACCAACTTATTGTGAGCCTGAATCATTTTAGCTTTGTACAACTTAAGGTTTTTGCATGCCCATAGGACCTTCAAGCTGTTCTAACCATAACTTGGTGTTCTACTCTATTATGATCTTGCTCCCCAAAGTTATCCTTAGTGATGGGTGTTGGACTTCTAATGGTAGATCAAATTTAGACCCATACACTAAGGAGAAAGGAGTAGACTGAGTTGGAGTTCTATATGTGGTGCAGTATGCCCACAAGGCTTCAACTAACTGCTCATGCCACTATTGCTTGTTATTATCGAGTGTATTCTTCAGTATTTGGATGAGAGTTTTATTGAAGGCTTTTGTTAATCCATTTTCCCTCATGTTATTGATGGTAGAATATATCTAATCTATGTTGTGTCTCTAGGCAAATTGATCTCGATGCTCTTGAATGCAATACCATTATTATATATAATTTATCGAGGCTATACACTATGTTTCCAAAAACACTCGAGCACATGCTGAGCTATGACCTCTCTGAGAAAAATTTCCTTCGCCCATTTAGAAAAGTAGTCAGTAACAACTAAGATGAACCACTGACCCCTGGAAAAAGGAGGATCAACCAGAACCACTATGTTGGTACCCCAACACTCAAATGTCCATGAGGCCAATGTAGGATGTAGAATGTTAGGAAATTGGTGAAGGACCACAATGTGTATTTGACATTGGTGGCATCACCTAGCTATATCCATGCAATCTTTGATCATTGAAGGCCAGTAGTATCCTAGTCTCTTGATCTTGGCTTTCATCTTCAGACCGGATTGGTTGGCTCCATATAATCCTAAGTGTATGTCTGTCATGATCTTATGAGCTTCCTGCTTGTATAAACAACATAACCACATATGATCAAAAGACCACCGACACAAGAAACCATCCACAAGCTCATAGGAAAGTGCTCTCTGCTTCATCTGATGGGCTTGGAACATCACTTGAGTTAGTTTGCCTTTACTTAGGTAATCCATGAATGGTTTCCTCTCTCCTCATCCTTTTTGATGGAAACCTCCTTTTCAAGAGAGTACTTTTTGATGAGTTCAATATCAAAAAGGGATAATACTTGTCTATTTTGGACCTTTATTGATATAGACTCATCCTCCGGACATGCCAACTCTTTGGCAAGCTTGGCTAAAGCATACACTATGGCGTTCTCTCCTTGAGGAATCTTATAAATGGTAACCTCTTAGATTTGGGCCAATAACTCCATGGTGTACTTATGGTAATGATGGATCTTGGGCTTTATAACCTTATAGGACTCAATGATTTGCTTGATAACTAGTTGAGAATCCCCAAAGATGTTGATGTTCTATATTCTTAGAGTAACGACTAATTCTAGATAGGCAATCAGAGCCTCATATTTGACTTAATTGTTGGTGCAAGGATTGGACAGAAGATATGAGAATGATCAAAACTACATTCAAATGGTTAAAACTAAAGCAAACTAAATCAAATTAAATCAAAACCCCTCCTAAGACATATGACCTATCTCATGGACTTAGCCGAATCTTAATCCAAATCAAGTCAAAGTAAATTTTTTTTTCTCACAAATCAATCATATTTTCAATCATCTTTACAAATTTAAATGAAATATACATTTAAATCATCAAAATTAAATCAAACCAAATCAAAATCTAAACCTAAGCCACATGACCAAACTCCATGGACTTAGCCAAATTCCTTCTTTCCAAAACACAAATTCAATTGATTTTCTCAAGAATCAATCATACCTTCAACTATATTCATAAATATAAATGAAATCTATAATAATCAAGCCAAACTAAAATCAACCCAAGTAAAACCCAACTTAACCCTTTTGACTTGAAATGTTCAAATTAATGAAAACCCATTTAAACCCAAGCCAATTGCAATTGAATTTATATATCAAACCCAAATCCATATATACTCAACTAAATCAAACTCAACTCAAAATCAAGCTAACTAAACCCAATTGGTCCACTTGACCCAAAGTGGCCAATTTTATTTATCAGAGCTAAGTTCTAATAGTCCTACCCAAATTGGATTGAACCAAGCCCATCAAAATCTCCCATCATGATTGTTGATCACCCTAGGTTGATCAATTGTCACAAATTGGGTCAAAATAAGTCAACTTGGTCATTTGACCAAGTTAATCCTTAACCCATATGAATCCAAACTAGCCAAATTACCTAAGCCAAATCCCTTGAAACCAATGATTCATACCAAATCAAAATCAATATTATTTGAATATGAGTTTACCTTCAACTGAGTCAAACCAAACCCAATTGGCCCTCTTAACCCAAGTTGACACAAATTGACCTAAAAGAACAAATTGGGTAAAATCAAAATATAAACCAAATTGATTGCAACTAATGGCTCAAGTTCATTGTAAATTGATTGTTAAATTTTACCAAAGCCATGGTTGGAACTAATTGAACCCAATTGATCTACTTAGCCCAATTTGACCTAAAGGTTCAAGTTGGCCTAAATCAAAACCAATCCAAATTAATTTAAACCAAAGCTTAAAATCATCTTCAATTATTCAACTAAACTCCAACCAACACCCAACCTAAGCTAATTTGGCTAATTTAGTCAAATTGGTCAACTTAACCCATTTGACCCAAATGAATTCAAATAAGCCAAAATTAAATCTAAGCCAAACTAAACCAAACCAATTAAACCAAACATCCTAAATAATCATCTGAACTTAACCCAACCCTTGGTTTGACCCAATTTTACCAATTAGTAAACTTGACCCAACCTAACCCAATTTGACCTAAATGAGTCAAATTGAGCCAAACCTAACCAAAGCAACTCTAATTGACTTGAATTTTTGGCTAACTCACTTTTGGATCATTTAAAATCTGCCCAAATCAAATCTAATGCCAAATGATCATTCTACCTTTGGGTCGAGGGCATCACAAGAGACAAATCACCCATGTAACTGGAATTTCCATTCCTTGGCCACTTAGTAATCTCCCAATGGTCCAACTAGGCACCTAGGACACTACCCAACCTGACCCAAGGGGTGGTTGGGTAGGCCATGACCCATGGGAGGTGAAATCACGTTAGCCTCCCCATTGGAGAATTTGAAACCCATAAGACACCCATGATTTCTCCATGGAAGCCACCTCCAAACCGCCAACCAACCAAACCAAGCCAACTCACCTCCTCCCTCAAAACCCATGACTCCTTGAGATGGTCGGATGGCCACTCGAATCCAAACCCGATCCTATGTCCAATCAAGATGAAGGGGGTATACACCCCCTCATTTCCACTCAAACACACATGAAAATCATTCCACAGAGCCCTAGTTACACAAGATGAGCTGCTAGAGCCATTTCCTAAGTTCCCAAGCTCATTCTTCGATCGAAAAATGCCATTCCCATCAGTTCAAAAATAGGACACTCCCAGTTTTGACCTAGCTTTCCCATTTCTCTATCAAACTCAAATTTAATTTGCACGCACAATCCTTTGGCCACGTCTAGAAAGAACGAAGCATCTCCAAAGCTTCCCGTGCACCGGAGGTGGGAATTCGATCAAAGTTGTGCTCCAAATCATCAGTTTGTGGCCTTTTGAGAAAATAATGAGGAATTGATCCAATTGCTTCTCAACAAGGCTTCATCTCCAATAGATGAAGCTTCCTCAATTGTTTGAGCTGCTGGTGTTTAGCTTCGTCGAGGTATGCTTCCAAAACTGATCCTTAGCAAAAAATGGGTTGGAGATTTTTGAAGAAAACTTGCATCTCGTGTGATCTTGACTGTTGGATCCTCTCCAATTGATATCATGAAGGTGTGGTATCCTTTTGGAGTTGATCCAAGCTCAGGTAAGCTCAGATCAGGTTAGCAATGGCGGACAAACTCCATTCTCTCCAACTCTCATGATGTTAGATCAAGCACCATCGATTTCGCATGATCAAAATGGACAATCATGATTAAATCTGCTAGATCGATCTAATTTAATCCTATTAAGTTATTGGATGAGAAGGAGCATCAGCCGCCATGTAAGTGCTAAGTTGGATAAGTTTTAAGTAGCCAGTCTCATGATGCCACATGAAAAGAGTGCCATGTTAGTGTGCCATGTGGAAAGTGCACCGCTTCACCGCCCCATGTGGTGCCAATAGGATTAGGTTTTAATTAGGCTTAATTAATCATTTTTAATGGCTGAAACATCTAAATATTATAAAAATCATAGAGAAATAAAATAATGCAAATAAATACTCATTTTAAAAGTATTTTAGAGGAGAATTAATTTAAAATTATATTAACTAATTTTGAATAGTAATTAAGGTTTAATTCTAAAATTAATTAGCTTATTCACTTTTTAATTACTTGAGCAATTAATCCTAAATTTTGTGGGTTAATTTAATAGGATGACCTCTGCCACCTAAGATTTTCTTGGGATTTATTGCTCACTTAATTAAGAAAATTGAGAAATTAAACCTTAACTACTCTTTTAAGTTAATTAATGATTAATTAATCCCATGAATAGTAATAAATTAGTTAATTAAGTTTATTAATCATTGTTCAACAATAAGTGAACTAAGGAATAGGGTTGAGACCCCTTTCCCTAAGTTTATTTCACCCTTTCTTAAAAAAAATTATTTAATATTTAACTAATTATTTAAATTACTTAATCAAATTAAAATCATAATCACATCAAACCTTAATTAACTAAATCAAGGGGTAGAACTTTAGGTGTTTAATAACCTAAAAAAGTTTAATGAAATTATGGTTAGTCCATATGAGTGGGAGAACCATAAGAGTAATTAATTAAGACTCTTAATCTAATTTACTACTAATCATGAGCTAATTGCATTAGGCAGCTATTATTTCCTAGGATCAATGCAAGTTTATTTCTCATGCAAATCATGTTTGCTTATAATTATTTAGTTAATTACTTTAAGGTGACATTGGTAAAGGTAATTAATTCATCTAATTAAAGGTCAACTTAATTAACCCATAAATCAACTTAATTACATTTGCTTAAATTAAATTAAATCACTAATATGGGAATTGGTTTAAAATAGCAAGTGATGATTTCTCTTCTCCTCTTTAAATCAAATCAAATCCAAAACTTAATTAATAAAAAAGCTTTGGCTTGCTTTAAATAATCTTATTTGATTTGATTATCTTTAAGAACTAGTTTGGTTGAATGAATCACATGCTTATATTTGATTGTCTTCTTCACAATCATGTTAAATTTTGTATGTCATTTGAATTCATGCATCCATCTTTCAAAAATTAGGTAAAATAAAATGGATTTTCTTTATGTAAGCTTGCATGTGTTGATTTAATTTAATATATGCATGGCTATTAACACTATTAAATGTTAATGTATTTTCCAAAAGCTTATAAATGAATAATAATATGTGTTATGATGCTAGTTATAAATACCTAAGAAATGCATGTGCTTATAGCTTAAGTGTATGAATGTTGAGTTCTCTTTCCTCTATTCATGTTTTGATTTATATAAGATTAAATGGTAATGAGTATATAGTTTGGACATCCCAGGAACATAAGGCTTTAGCTAGCCCCAAGGATGTCATTTGATTACCTCACTTCCCTTGTTTGTTACTTGGTTGATGAAATCAAAAAGAAGAATTTATGAATCTGAATTTTCTTCATTGCTTAAAAAAAACCAAAAACCCTAAACCTTAAACTAAAACCTCAACCCAAAACCTAAACACTAAACCTTAAACCATAAATCTTAAATCTTAACAACCCTAAACCTTAAACCCTAATTCCCAAACCCTAAAGTCCAAACCTAACACTAAATGACCAAAACCCTAAACCCTAAAACCTAAAACATAAACCTAAAACTAAATAAAACCTAAAAATAAAAAAATAAAAAAACCTAAACCTAAAAATAATATAAAATAAAATTAAATAAAAAACTAAACTAAAACATTAACCTAAACCTTAACCTAAACTTAAAAATAAATAAAATAAAAAAATAAAAATTAAACTAAAATAAAAACCTAAACTAAACTAAAAAATAAAATAAACATAAAAATAAAAAAAACCTAAATAAAATAAAAACTAAACATAAAATAAAAATAAATAAACTTAAAATAAAATAAAAAAACTAAATAAATAAAAACGTAAACTGAAAAAATAAACCTAATAATAAAACCTAAAAATAAATAAAATAGAAAACCTAAATCCTAAACCTAAAATAAAAAAAAATATTCATAAACCTAAACTAAAATAAACTAAACTAAAAATAAATAAAACCTAAACCTAAACCTAAAATAAATAAACCTAAACTTTAAACTAAACAAAATAAAATAAACTAAAAATAAACATAAACTTAAATTAAAAATAAATAAAAATAAACCTAAAATAAAAAATATTTTTACATTTGCAAAAAATAAGATTAACATATATTTCTACATACTCAAATTTTTTGAATGGAAGTCCTCTTTTCAAAAATAAAAACTAAACAATCTTATTTTCAAAATTCAAACACATTTGGGACTTCATTTAGCATACTCAAATTTGCTAAGTGAAGTCTCTAAATTCAGAACCAAAAATTTTCAAACACCTTTGGAACATCATTTAGCATACTCAAATTTGCTAAGCGAAGTCTCCAAATTCAAAACAAAAAATTTCCAAACACATTTGAAACTTTATGTAGCATACTCAAATTTTTTAAGTGAAGTCTCCAAATTCAAAACAAAAAAAATTTCAAACACATTTGGAAATTCATTTAGCATACTCAAATTTGCTAGTGAAGTCTCCAAATTCAAAATGAAAAAAAAAATTCATACACATTTGGAACTTCATTTAGCATACTCAAATTTTCTAAGTGAAGTCTCCAAATTCAAAACCAAAAATTTTCAAACACATTTGGAATTTCATTTAGCATACTTAAATTTGCTAAGTGAAGTCTCCAAATTCAAAATCAAAAATTTTCAAACACATTTGGAACTTTAGTTAGTATACTCAAATTTTCTAAGTGAAGTCTCCAAATTCAAAACCAAAAATTTTCAAGCACTTTTGGAACTTCATTCTTTAGCATACCAAATTTGCTAAAGAGAAGTTTCTACTTTCAAAATAATACCAAAACACAAAATTATGGACACATCATTTGGAATTTCATTTAGCATACTCAAATTTTCTATGAAATTTCTATTTCATAAAACTAAGTGGGACTTCATCTTTAGCATACCATATTTGCTAAAGTAAAGTCTCCACTTTCAATCAAATCAAAACAAAAATGAAACTCATTAGGATTCCTTTAGCATACCCAAATTTTCTAAGAATCCTATTTTCAAAAATCAAACAAAAGGCACTTTGATTCTTCACTTAGCATACCTAAATTTTCTTAGAGCAATTTTCAAAATCAAACAAAAATTCACAAAAAAGAAACAATTATTTTTAAGCACTTCACTTAGCACACCCAAATTTGCTAAGTAAGTGAAAACACCAAATCAAAAATAAAATCAATTGACCCTTACTTTAACATACTCAAATTTTTAAAGGAAAGGGTCCTCAAATCAAAATCTAAATTTAAACAAACATGAATCTATGGAAGAATCCTTCTAAAATATTTGAATCAAATTTTCAACCGCAAATTTGTTGAAGTTGGATTCATATTCAAAATTCCTCATTTCAATCAAATTTCTAAATCCTCTTTAATCCATTTGAACCCCACTTAACACTTCCAAGATGTTGGATGTGGGTTCAAAATTTCAATTCGATTTTAAAAATCAACAAAATAAAAATCTGATCTAAGCTCATTTCCTATATAGCAGATTCTCAGCATCAGTACAACTATAGTTCAATTTTCCAGTCTTTATAGTTGATCTAAAATGGCAGGCTCATAGAAGTTTGTATTCACTTTCCCTCATGGCATGAATTTGGCCTTGAACCAGGCCAATTTCCCCTAATTAGATCATACCCACCTTATCCATTTTGGTAGGGGATTTGAGGGAGTGAGGATTACATGTGAGGGCAATCCACTCATGACTGCCAGTAGGACTATGGTGGCTAGGTAGAAGCTGGTCATCCAGATCAATCTACCTTCAGATTCTGACATCTCATAGTTGAAGAGGAAAGTAGTGGTAGTCCCACCAACTTCAGTAGTGATAGTACCAACACCAGCCCCAGTTTTAGTGCAACCTGTGGTTTCTCGTGCTGCCCTAGTGAGGGCTAGCACCCTCTCATCAATACCCTCTAAGTGTAAGGCTCCTCTGTTCTCAGGGATTGGGTCCCCTACTTTTGAGTATGGGTCTAGTTCTCATACCCCTCATCCTACTAGAACATAATGAAGGAATAAAAATTGCATGATCAAATGATATCGCACACAGATTACTAGGGAGATGGAGGCAGCCACCCGTTCAGCTGTTGAGGAGTTTCCTATTTTGACTTCACCACTGGTTATTGCAAAATAGTTTCATCCTCTCTCTGGGTCAGACAGAGAGGTTGCTAGGAGGATTCACACATCACCTCCACTAGTGGTCGATTCGACCATCGATTACTGAGGCGGGGGTCGTGCACCTCGATTTTGTACCATTTTGGTGGAGCTTATGGATGTTCTGAGTTCGAAGCTAAATTTGATCTAAGATCTATCATCCCCCATAGTGTGGGAAAACATATTTATTAAGAGAGGGCCAATGAGTCCCATACATCTGCTCATATTACTAGTAGGGAGAGGTTCAGTCTCCAATCGGCAGCTTCTGCACTTGTTAATTTTTTAGCTCGGTGCGCTACCCGCACTGATCATACAGACAAAATCCTACTTACTCAGACCAGTCTTCACAAGAGGACAGATCCTGTTCATAGAGAGTCAGGAGTCTCTCCACCACACTGCACTACCCCCCGTCTGCCATCACCAGTCCACATCACAACATCTCCAGTTCCATCAAAGGCTGTGAAGGCCATATCTAGGGAGAAGCGTACCTGTTGGTGATCCAGCTATGGCCGAGGGATCCTACTCAACCTACACCACCTATTGTGGTGAGACTGAGCTCTCCTGCTCGACCTTCTACCCTAGTGGTGGTGTGGAGGGAGTGGCAACCCCGAAGCATAGTGGTCATCCTTTCACCAACTCCACTAGTACAACTAGACATGGAGATGGTAGTAGCTATTACAAAGGTAGCAGATGATAGCCAACTACACTAATGATAATGGTACCTCCTAGGAATGTCACCCCTTTCATAGGTAGTGATAGATAGGAGTATGTCTCCTTTAATGAGTACAACCCTCATAGGATTGACTCTCCAACAGTAGGCGAGGTCTGGTGCCTCTAAGTGCATGATAGTGATCACACTGATCAACCGAGATCATTTGTTTCTGTTCAGATTGTTCATTCTCTCGAGGAGATAACAGAACATTATCTTGTAGAGAAGAAGGAGATTCTGGGTTATAATTGGCTAGATGAGGAGAAGGTCAGCTTCCATCCCAATGAAAATGACTTATTGGGAGACACTGTTGGAGTCTGTATGGTATATACTAGAGGATCTATCCTCATGGAGCAGCAGTCCATGGAAGGTTATGAGGTTGATCAAGAAGACAAACCCCATCAGCCTAACACCTCCTATGTTAATTGAAGCAAAAAAGATGAGCAGATAGATAGGATGGCATAAAAGCTTGAGGACTTGTAAGCAGTAGTTTCAAAACTCCCAAAATAAGCCCTAGTAGTTCATCCTACTATAGTCTACATTAGTTAGCCAAAGTTAGTGCATGTCTTGGACCCACCTAAGGCCTTACCTCTCGTTAAGCGAGGTAGCACTAGCATGTATAGGAAGGTAGTGGAAAGTACCTCCATACAAGAAAAAAGACATCATATCCATGGTTGACCAGCAAGTGAAGGAAGCATTGGCTCAAGCCTGGGGAGGATCATCGATTCCAAAGGGTAGACCATACCTAGAGGAATTTGATTCAATCCAATATCAAAAGGGCTTCATGTCACCTTCCTTCAAAAGCTTTGATGGTAGTGGAAACCTAAGGAAGCATATAGAACACTTCAAGGCCTCTTCGTTAGTAGCCTAGCAGGGATTACTTTTGATTGGTATGCTAAACAGTCCAATGGTTCAGTAAAGACATTTGCTGAGTTAGAGCAACTCTTTATTAAGAGGTTTGCTTTGGAGCTCAATAAAGGATTCTTGTAGGTGATCGTTGTATAGATAACAGGTGAGTCCCTTGTTGACTATATTCTCAGATGACATAACTTTAGTATGAAATGTGAGCCATAGCTATTTAAGCAGCATGCCATTGAGATTCTTCTAAAGAATATCCATGGCCTAGTTGCCTTCATGCTTAAAGATTTCACTATCAAAACATTTGAGAAGTTAATCAATAAGGTAGCTAATCTACAAGGAGAGGCCAAATAGTTTCCTTTTCAAGACCAATTGCCTAAAGCAAATCCATAGAAGGTCTATGAGAAGAAGCCAAGAGTAGTGATAGTGGTAGATAAAGGAAAGGAGCTAGTTGGAGATCAGTTTGAGAGACCATGACCTCAGCAACCTCCACCTCCTTTACCACTATCGAGGCAGCCCTACTAGCCTCCAAAGTAGCCTCTACGGCCAACACCGCTGCCTCCCCAGCCATACTAATAGCAGCAGCGGCACACATACCCGCAACCAAGTAGCTATGGTCCACCTACTCTTTTAGATAAGCTTAACAAACCTTATTCATTTAAGAGGGAGGTCGGAAAGATCTTTAAGAATCTCTTAAAGAAGCTTGATTTTCAACTAGCAGAACTGGGAGACCAGAGGAAGATATGATCCTAACTTTTGCCCCTACCACCATATGCTAGGCCAAGTTTTGGAAAATTGCTTCACATTTAAGGACTAGCTTGATCATATATTCAAGACTAGTGCTATAGTTATCCCAAAGGAATACCTTATGGAAGAACCATCTAGTTCCATTAGAGTAATCCTTGGGGATACATGTGATCCTTCCAAAACTAAAGAAGGTTGAGATTTTTTTTATCCAAAACCTCTAAGAAGATCATCCAGAAGATCAAGAAACTTTCCTTGCAAGTGCCTGAGTCAGCTCAAACTTCCAACATCAAGGAAGGTTTGCAAGTTGCCAGTGCCAACTCGAGGAAAGGGGAGCTCGGATAGTAGCATGTGTCGACAAGATAGGCCATTAACAACCCTAACTAAGTCTAGCCTCAAGCCTATAGTTGCATCTTCCACACTGACAACTTCCTCCACTTCAACTAGTTCTTCTTCTTCTACTAGTAGAACTATTGTATCGGCAAAAAAGGGCATCAAATCCCTTGCCCCACTCACTTTACTTGATTTCTACTTTGTACCTCCAAATAAATCCAAGAAATTGAAGAATAAAGTTAGTTTAATACATCTGTGTCCCTTCTGATGGGTTGTCTTCTTCTATTCGTAATGATAACTATTCAAGTCAAAATAACTATAATAATTCTGATCTTCCATTTTTTGATTCATAGTTGGACTTTTCTACTCTGAATACTATGAGTTCACCTCTTGAGATAGACTTGGAATCATTTGATTCTAAGGGTCTCATAGGAGAAGTTATAGGTGAGCCTAATGTGCAGGTACAACCTTTTATTACCCTACTGCAAGAGATCACCGAAGTCAACCTCCATAGTGCCAAGGTTCTACCTCCTAGGGAAGCACCTCAAGATAGAGGGAAACAAGTCATTGGTACAGAGGATCGAGAAGCCACTCCATAGGATGCTCCACCCTTGGATATGCTTATGGAGGACCAGCCCATTGTGGACTACAATGTCTTAACTAAGGAGATGAGGGAATCATTAATCAAGGCTCTCCTTGATCCTAAAATATGCTTAGCTCAGCTGACCACTATAGGTGAGGAGGCACATTATACAAAAGATGCTCAGGGGATCACTTCATAGATGAAGACCTTCTTCTGGGAGACTTGGAGAACAACCATCCCCTCTTCATCATAGTTGACATGGACAGGTTCAAACTTTCCAGAGTTCTTGTTGATCTAGGTGCATCGATGAACATTATGATTCTAAGACCCTTACTTATTTGAGGATCGACATCTCCATACTCTGAGGAGATCGGATGATATTGAGAGGATTCAAAGAACAAGGTGAGCGAGCTTTAGGTTATATAGTGTTACCTTTGGAGATAGGTGACTGGAAGACTGAAGCCATGTTTTACATCATTCATTCAAATACTTTGCTCATTGCTTTGCTCAGTAGGCCTTAGATACATCAAAATAAGATAATTCCATCCTCCTCCATCAATGCATCAAGTTCAAAAAAATGTGCTTGAATATCATGTCAATGGAGATGAAAAACCATTTTTAGTTAAAGAGGTTGAGATTTATGAGGATGAGACCTACTATCTTCATCAAAACACCCTTTCTTGTGAACTTGGATAAACTTCAAATTCAAAATCAAAAGAAAAAAAAATGAAAAAAAAGCCAAAAGATAATAAAAAGAAAAATGAAAGTCCATGTGAACAAGAAAGGGGACTTGAAGAAGAAATAGATCTGCATATTACATTCCACCCACAGTTCATTCCATCATATGGACATATAAGTAGGATGGCTCAACCTCCACCAGGCAGAGGTAGAAGTAGAAATAGAGGCAGTTCTAGAGGTGGAAGACCCCCTGGTTGGCCATCGGCCAATAGAGGTTGTGTTTCAATTCATATGAGTATCCCTACTATTCACATAGACTTGGAATCTAGCTTAGAGGATGAGTCTAATGTGATTAGTATAGTAGCTAACCCCTCTCAATGGGTTCCATTGGAGGTGACTTTTGATCTAGATAGAGATGAAGATCAGGCCTCCAGACAAAGCAAAGTATTCGAATTAGGTTTATCTGAAACTATTAGGCAGCAGTTGGGAACCTTAGCTCTGACCTCACTTACAGCTCAGAAAGTTGAAGGTTTGGTCATTAAGCAAGTCCCAATGTCTTACAGTGACTTGAAGTCGAAGAGATTCTTTTTGGGATCATCATCCTCAAGTCCTGAAGTTGATGTAGAACTTGAGGAGGATACATTTAAAGAATTAATGGAATTATCATTTGACATTTAATCGCCTTGTGTTCATAACCTTATACAGAAAGGTTTAGTTCCTCATATATGATCAAGGCATAGGTCAGAGTACTTTGAGAAGTTATGGAAAAATGTAGGCAAGGAAGCACAATCAAGAGCAGGACTAGGATTCGATACAGTGGGTCCAATCGATGATGATAACTGCTGCTTAGTTATTACCAATCATTTTGAGTCTGATAGATTTTTTTTCAGACAACACCAACTCTTATGAGAATGTGTGTTTAGGAATCTCAGATGATCAAGATGATCTCCAAATCAAAGAGGCACAACTAGTATTTAAAAATGAGATCCATTCAATAATTGATAAGCTTAAAGAAATTAATCTCGGGATAGAAGAAAATCCACACCCGACGTAAATTAGTTTGTTGCTGAATGAAGAAGAAACCAATGACTTAGTTAGGCTATTGATTGAGTTTAAAGACTACTTCGCATGAAGTTATGAAGAGATGCCTGGATTATCTTATGATGTAGCAGTCCACAAGCTAGCAATAGATCCTAATGTTCCCCCCATTAAGCAAGCTCCTAGATGCATATGATTAGAAATTGAATAACAGGGCATTTCTAAGGTCAAGAAACTGATCGATGTTGGTTTCATTAGGGAAGAAAAATACCTTACCTGGTTAGCCAATGTAGTCTCAATTAAGAAGAAGAATGGCCAAATTTGCATATGCGTCAATTTTACGGACTTAAATAAGGCATGCCCTAAGGATGAGTTTCCTCTTCCTATACCAAAATTAATGGTGGACATCACCTCATCTCATGCAGTCTTCTCTTTCATGGATGGGTCATCTGGTAATAGCTAAATCAAGATGTTTCCTGAATATGAAGGAAACACTACTTTTCGAACCTCGATCAGAATCTTCTATTATAGGGTCTTGCCTTTCGGCCTTAAAAATGCTGGTGCTACATACCAACGGGACATGACTCAAATATTTAACGAACTCATCCATCATCAAGTTAAGTGCTATGTTGATGACCTAGCAGTCAAGAGCAGAGAAAAGGAAAACCATCTCTTTGACATGAGAGTAGTTTTCGAATGGTTAAGACAATTTAACCTCAAAATGAATCCCCTGAAGTGTGCATTCAGAGTAGCTTCAGGGAAATTCCTTGGGTTTATCATTCGACACTGGGTAATATAAATAGATCCAGTAAAGATCAAAGCTATCTTAGAAATGCCACCTCTTAAGAGTTTAACTCAACTCAGATCCTTCCAAGGACGGCTGACATATCTAAATGCTTTATCTCCAACCTATCGGGGAGATGCAAACCATTTTTAGCACTTTTCAAAAAGAATGCCAAAATTCGAAGATAAATATTAGCATGATAAATATTAGCATGCATTCGAAGACATCGAGTAGTATTTAAGCCAATTCTAGCTATCCGTGGCCACTCATCCTCTACATTCTTTGCATTGGATGACTCTCTCGTTCTCTGTTGGCCAATGATCAAGGGAAGGATAACACTCTCTACTACCTCAGGCATCTTTTGATTCCTGCTGAAGTGAACTATCTACCTATTGAGAAATATTGCCTAGCTTTGATCTTTGCTTCCCAAAAGCTACAGTATTATATGCTTTCTCATAAGGTGAACTTGATCTCTCAAACCAATCCATTGTAGTTCCTCATGGCATGGCCAACACTATCCAAACATTTGGCTCACTGCACCATGATTCTCTCATAGTTTGATATCACATTCATACCGCTCCGTGTGGTAAAAGGATAAGCACTAGGGGATTTCTTAGCAGCACACCCACTTCCTGTTGATTCTTCGCTTAGTGACGATCTCCCTGATGAACAAATATTGAACTCAGGGGAGGCCGACAACCACCGATGAGAGATATATTTTGATGGTGCAGCTTCTTTTTACAAATGGAAAGCACCACGATCTATTCTCCCAAGAAAGGCAAGGGTAGGAATAGTTCTCCTAACTCTATACTGTGATGTGATGAAATTCTCAAACTATCTTTCCAACCCTTGCACCAACAATGAAGCCGAGTATGAGGCTTTGATTGTTGGTCTATAGTTAGCCATCACTATCAATGTCAATAGCATTAATATCTTTGGGGATTCTCAATTAGTTATCAATCAGATTGCCGAGTCTTATAAGGTTCTCAAATCGAAGCTTTGTCATTACTACGAGTATACCATGAAGCTGTTGGCCCAAATTCCTGAAGTCACCATCTACTAGGTTCCCTAAGTAGAAAATGTAATAGTAGATGCTTTGGCCAAACTTGCCAAAGAATTGGCATGTTCAGAAGATGAGTCCATTTCAATAAGGATCCAAAATAGACAAGTCATATCCCTTATTGATGTTGAACTCATCGAGAGAGTTTCTCTTTAAGGGGAGGTTGCCATTGCCAAAATGGACAAGGAGCTGGATTGGAGGCAATGGTTCATAGATTACTTGAACACCGGCAAACTACCTTAAGAAAAGTCACAAGCCCATCAGGTGAAATAGAGAGCTCTCTCCTACGCTCTTGTTGATGGCACCTTGTACCGATGATCCTTTGACTAAATATGGTTATGCTATTTAGCAAAACATGAAGCCCAAGGAATCATAACTGAGGTACATTCAGATCTATGCAAAGCACATCATTCCAGTCCAAATATGAAGATGAAGATCAAGAGACTAGGATACTACTAGCCTTCGATGATTTGCAAGTTTACATAAAAGAAATCCATTTTATTTTACTTGATTTTGAAAGTTGGATGCATGAATTCAAATGATATACCAAATTTAACAAGATTGGAAAGAGGGCAATCAAATATAAGCATGTGATTCATTCAACCAAACTAGTTCTTAAGGACAATCAAATCAAATAAGATTATTTAAAGTGGACCAAAGCTTCTTTATAAATTAATTTTTGGATTTGATTTGATTTAAAGAGGAGAAGAAAAATAATCAATTGTTGTTTTAAACCTATTCCCACATTAGTGATTTGATTTAATTTAAGAAAATATAATTAAGTTGATTTTATGGGTTAATTAAGTTTAACCCTTAATTAGATGAATTAATTACCCTTACCTATCTCACCTTAAAGTAATTAACTAAATAATTATGTTCCAACACAATATGCATGGAAAATAAACTTGTAATGATCCTAGGAAATAAAAAAGGCCTAATGCAATTGGTTAATGATTAATAGTTAATTAGATTAAGGGACTTAAATATTACTCTTATGGTTTTCCCACACATGTGGACTAGCCATAATTTCATTAAACTTTTTTAGGTTATTAAAAACCTAGAGATCTACCCAATGATTTAATTAATTAAGGTCTAATGTGATTATGATTTCAATTTGATTAAGTGATTTAATTAATTAGTTAGTTAAATCATAATTAATTTCATTTTAAAAAATAGTGAAATGAACTTAGGGAAAGGGGTCCCAACCCTATAGCTTAGTTCACTTATTATTGAATATTGATTAACAAACTTAATTAACACATTTATTACTGTTCATGGGATTAATTAATTATTAATTAACTTAAAAGAGTAGTTAAGGTTTAATTAGTCAATTTTCCTATTTAAGTGAGCTATAAATCCCAAGAAAATCATGGGAGGTAGAGGTCATCCCATTAAATTAACCCACCAAATTTGGGATTAATTGCTCAAGTAATTAAGGAGTAAAAAAGCTAATTAATTTTGCAATGAAACTTTAGTTGGGTTCAAATGGGTTTTGGTTCATTTGAACATTACAAGTTGAAAGGGTTAAGTTGGGTTTAACTTTAGTTGATTTTGGTTTGGCATGATGATTGTATATTTCATTTATATTTGTGAATATGATTGAAGGTATGATTAATTCATGAGAACATCAATTGAATTTGGGTTTTGGAATGAATGAATTTCGCTAAGTCCATGGAGTTGGGTCATGTGGCTTAGGTTTGGATTTTGATTTGGTTTGATTTAGTTTTGATGATTTAAATTTATATTTTATTTAAATTTGTGAAGATGATTGAAAATATCATTGATTCATGAGAAAATCAATTGAGTTTGACTTGATTTGGATTAAGATTTGGTTAAGTCTATGGGATAGGTCATATGGCTTAAGAAGGGTTTTGATTTAATTTGATTTAGTATGATTTAGTTTTTATCATTTGAATGTAGATTTGATTTATATTTAGGAAGATGATTGAAGAAATAAATTTCTTATGAGAAAATCAATTGATTTTGGATTGATTTGGATTAAGATTTGGCTAATTCCATGTGATAGGTCATATGGCTTAGGAAGGGTTTCAAGTTTGGATTTGATCATGGGCTTCAACCATTTGGTTTTGGAATTTGGGTTGGGATTTGGATTTCAATTTATTGATTGAATTGAACTTGTGGTTTGGTTTGAGAAGGTGAAGATGGATTTGATTTAGGTTGTAGTGTAAGGGATAACTTAATCCTATGGTTAACCCTTCTAAGTCTTTAGGCTTAGATTAAGTGTTTACCTAATTGTTAAAAGTGTCTTATGACTAGGGAAATCTTAGTATCTAGAAGACTCCTAAGTCTAAGACAGGAAGATTGAATCCACACTACAAAAAGTGAGGTTAATAGGCCTTAGGATCCATAGTGTTTCCCTTGGAGATAGATGATTGGAAGACTGAAGCCAAGTTTCACATTATAGACTCGAAAACCCTTTTTTAATGCTTTGCTTAGGATACCATGGATGCATGAGAACAATATAGTTCCATCCTCTCTACATCAGTGTATGAAGTTTGTGATAGGTGGGTTCATGTACTGTGTCAAAGGAGATCTGAAGCCATTTAGAGTTCATGAGGTCGGCATATATGAGGATGCAGCTTACTACCTCCCTCAAAATCAGCAAGTCCAATCTCGTGAACTTGGCCATAATTTCAAAATAAAAAAAGAAAAAAAATAAAAATAAAAAAAGTAAAAGAAAAGAAAAAAGAAAATAAAAAAGAAAATAAAAGGGAGCGAAAATAGACTTGGAGGAGGAAGTGGAGCATGACATTAGATTCCACCAGGCAGAGGAAGAGTCTAGTTTCGAGGCAGTCTTAGGGGTGGAAAACCTCTTTATTGGCCACCTAATAGAATATATGTCCCATTTACCAGGAGTACACCTACTATCCATATAGACTTAGAATCTAGTTCATAGGATGAGTCTTATATGGTTAACACACCATCCACCTCTTCTCAATAGTAGATTCCCTTAGAGGTAACACTTGAGCCTGATAGTGATGAAGATTGGGGTCTGAAGAAAATTATAAGTGTATCCAAGTCTATATGTGAAATAGTTAGGCATCAGTTGGGAACCTTAGCTCTAACCCCACTTTACTCTTAACAAGCTAAGGGTTTGGTAGTTAAGGAAGCCCCTAAGACATCCACAGGTGTGAAGACTTAGAGGTTCTTTTTTGGAGCATCATCCTCAAGTCAAGAAGTTTATGTAGAATTTGAGGATGATTCATATAAAGGTTTAATAAAATTACCTTTTGATTAGTACTTGCCTTGTATTCGTAATTTTGTAAAGAATGGGTTAATCCCACATACTCGGTCAAAGCATAGGTCAGACTACTTTAAAAGAATTTGGAAGAGAAAATGCAAAAGCTCTCAATCAAGATCGGGACTAGGATTTGGTATAGTGGGTCCAGTCAATGATGATGATTAGTGCTTAGTCATCACCAATCATTTGGAATCTGATAGGTTCTTTTTAAATCACATTAACTTATATGAGGAGCTATGCTTAAAAACTTTAGATGATCCAGATAATTTTGAAGGTAAAGATGCACCACCTGAGTTCAAAGAAGTGATCAAGTCAACCATCAACAAGCTCAAGAAAATCAACTTAGGAACTGAAGAAGATCCACGTCTGACATACATCAGTTCTTTATTAAATGAAATTGTAACCAATGACTTAGTTAGGCTTATGATTGAGTTTAAGGACTACTTTGAATTGAGTTATGAAGAGATGTCTGGATTGGCTCTTGATGTAGTAGTCCATAAACTAGCAATAGAGCCTACTGCTAACAATATCAAGCAAGCTCCTAGACACATGCGATTAGACATAGAATAACAAGTCATTTCAGAAGTCAAGAAACTAATTGATGTTAGCTTCCTATTGGAAAAGAAATACCCGACCTGATTAGGCAGCATCATCCTACTTAAGAAAATAAATGGCCAAATTCACATATGCATAGATTTTAGGAATTTAAATAAGGCATGTCCAAAAGATGAATTTCCACTACAAATCCCGGAGCTGATGGTGGACATTGCCTCATCTCATGTAATCTTCTCTTCCATGGATGGCTCATTTTGGATATAACCAAATAAAGATGACCCCTAAATATAAAAGAAACACTACTTTTAGAACCCTGATTTCAATCTATTACTATAAGGTCATGCCTTTCAGCCTTTAAATGTCGATGCTACATTCTATCGGGCTATGACTCAAATCTTTGATGAACTCATTCGTCATCAAGTTGAGTGCTATGTCGATGATCTTGTGGTCAAAAGTAGAGAAAAGGGAGACAATTTCTTTGACTTGAGAGTTGTTTTTTAATAATTAAGATAATTTAACCTTAAAATGAACCCCCTGAAGTGTGCATTCAGAGTAGCTTAAGGGAAACTCCTTTTGTTGTCTGACATAAGGGAATTGAAATTGATTCAAAGAAAATCTAGGAAATATTAGAAATTCCACCCTCTAAAAGTTTAACTCAATTCAGATCATTCTAAGAGCAGTTGGCATATCAAAGATGCTTTATATCCAACCTATTGGGAAGATGTCAGCCATTCTCAGCACTTGTCAAAAGGGATGCAAAATTGAAGTGGGATGATAAGTGTGAGCATGCCTTCAAAGACATCAAGCATTACTTGAGGATGTCACTAGTTGTAGCAGCCCCTATCCTAGGCAAGCCATTCATACTTTACACTACTGCATTAAATGACTCCTTTGGTGTTTTATTGGCCTAAGACAATAATGAAGGGAAGGAAAATGCACTCTACTATCTTAGCCATCATCTAATCCCTATTGAGGCTAATTATTCACCCATTAAGAAGCATTTCCTATCTTTAATCTTTGCATCCCAAAAGTTATAGCACTACATGCTTCCTCATAAAGTGATTTTAATCTCTACGATCAATCCACTATAGTATCTCATGACACGGTCGACGCTATCTAGAGGGTTGGCATGACAGTCCATGATCTTCTCACACTTTGACATTACCTTCATACCCCTCTGTGTGGTGAAAGGATAAGTGCTAGCAGATTTTTTAGTGACACACCCACTTCCTGTTGACTCTGCACTTAGTGATAATCTCCCTAATGAACAAATCATGAACTTAGGGAATACTAGCATTCATTATTGGGAGATGTACTTTGATGGTGCGACTTCCTCTCAAAGAAGAGAAGAACCATAATTTACTATTCCAGGAAAGATACGGGTAGGAATAGTTCTTTTAACTCTAGACTGTGATATGATGAGATTCTCATATCATCTGTGCAATCCTTGAATATGAAGCTCTGATTGCCAGCCTAGAGTTACCTATTACTCTAAGCATCCAAAACATCAACATCTTCAAGGATTCCCAGCTAATTATCAATCAAATCATTGGGTATTATAAGGTTATAAAGCCCAAGCTCCATCACTACCACAAGTACACCATAGAGTTGTTAGTCCAAATCTCAGAGGTTACCATTTATAAGATTTCTCAAGGAGAGAACGTCATAGTGTATACTTTAGCCAAGCTTGCCAAGAACTTGGCATGTCTGGAGGATGAGCCCATGATAATTAAAGGCCCAAAATAGATAAGTCTTATCCTTTATTGATATTGAACTCATCAAAAAGTACTCTCTTGAAGGGGAGGTTGCCATTGTCAAGAAGGATGAGTAGTTAGATTGGAGTCAACCATTCATGGATTACCTAAATAAAAGAAAATTACCTCAAGTGATTTCCCAAGCCTATTAGATGAAGTAGAGAGCACTTTCTTATGCTCTTATGGGTGGTGTCTTATTCTGGTAGCCTTTGGATCATATATGGTTACATTATTTAGACAAGCATGAAGCCCATAAGATCATGACCTTAGTATACTCAAGATTATGTGGAGCTAACCAATCCAGTCCAAAGATGAAAGCCAAGATTGAGAGACTAGGATACTATTAGCCATCGATGATCATAGATTGCATGGATATGACTAGGTGATGCCATTGATGTCAAATACATGATGTGGTCCTACACTGACCACCTAACATTATACATCCTAAATTAGCCTCATGACCATTCGAGTGTTGGGGTACCAAGATAGTGGGTCCGAGTGATCATCCTTTTTCCAAAGGTCATTAGTTCATCTTAGCTGCAACAAACTGCTTTTCCAAATGGGCAAAGATGATTTCACTCAGAGAGGTCACAGCTCAGCATGTTCTCTAGATTTTAAGGAACCATATCATTTATAGGTTCGGAGTTCCTCGATGAATTATATCTGATAATGGTACTGCATTCAAGAGCACCGAGATTAATAACTTTACTCTGAGACACAACATAGATTGGAGATATTTTACCATAAACTACCAGAGAGCAATTGGTTTAGTAGAAGCCTTCAATAAAACTCTCATCCAAATACTAAAGAAGACAATCGACAATAATAAGCGATAGCGGCTTGAGTAGTTAGTTGAAGCCTAGTTTGCCTACCACACCACATATAGAACTCCAACTTAGTCTTCTCCTTTCTCCTTAGTGTATGAGTCCAAAGCCATTTTACCATTAGAAGTCCAACTCCCATCACTAAGGATAGCTGTGGGAGCAAGATCACAATAAAGTAGAACGCCAAGTTACGGTTAGAGGAGCTCGAAGGTTTGGAGGAGAGACGCCTGCGGGCATGGCAAAATCTCGAGTTGTACAAAGTTAAAATGATTCAAGCTCATAATAAGTTAATTCGTCCTAGAGTTTTTTAAGTAAGATAGCTTATTTTAGTTCTAAGGAGACCAATTTTTGTCGATCATAAGATGGGAGGCAAGTTTGAACCCATTTGGGAGGCCCTTTTGCCATATAGAAGGCCTACCATGGAGGAACTTATCATCTTATTAATTATAAGGGAGAGCACCCAATGCATCCAATCAATGAGCTCTACTTAAAGAAATATTATAAATCATGTTTAAAAATAATTATAATCACTAAAAATTCCATTTCAAATTCAATCTCTTCCATGTTGAAAGTATTCTTGTTTGTGAATCTGCTATGAAGTGTTTAGAGTAGGTGTAAGAAACTCGAGCAATGCCCTATCCTTTATCGACAAAACACAAATACAAACAACACACAAACATATAAATTAAGTACATATCTTTTATCTCGGGCTACTTTGAGTTGAGATAATGCCCCTAGTTGCACTCACACAGTAGCTGATCTAAGTCGGGCTGACGTGCTACTCTTCTAATGTGTCACCCTAGTGGTCTTCTTGCTTTGGTGGATGTAAGTTTGCTATACTTTCCTTCCTTACTTGGTCACTGCACACCGACGAGCACCTCGTTAGTTTGGTAGGCCTTACTGTGTGGCCGGTAAGCTACCTCATGTTGGCTTCGTTTAAGAGGTAGTCTACTACAATTTTTTCTTGGATTAGCCTTCGTGCATTAACTATTGGAGTATATTTAAGGTTTTATTTTATTTTGATTTAGGTTTTTTTATTTGTTTTATTTATAAGTTTTATTTAATTTAGGTTTAGGTTTTTAGGTTTCAAGGTTTATTTTTTATTTTTATTTAGGTTTATTTTTATTTTTAATTAGCTTAGTTTATTTATTTTAGGTTTATTTACTTTAATTGATTTTTTTAGGTTTAGGTTTAGGTTTTGATTTATTTATTAGTTTAGTTTTATTTTTATTTTATTTTTTAGGTTTAAGATATATTTTGTAGTTTGACATTTAGGTTTTGGTTGTTATTTAATATTTTTAGGTATAGGTTTTAGGTTTTTATTTTAGGTTTATTTTTAGGTATTATTTTTTAGTTTAGGATTAGGTTAATTTTTAGCTTATTTTATTTTATTAGTTTAGCATTTAGGTTTAGGTTTAGGTTTTATTTATTTTTGTTTAGTTTATTTTAGTTTAGGTTTAGTTTTATTTTATTTTGTTTATTTTATGTTTAGGTTTTTTTTTAGGTTTTACTTTCAAGATTATTTTCTAAGTTTAAGTTCTTATTTAGTATTTATTTTATTTATGTTTTTTTATTTTTAGGTTTATTTTATTTTTTGGTTTAGTTTAGGCTTTTATTTATTTATTTTAGTTTAGCTTTCATTTTATTTTTTATTTTATTTTTAGGTTTAGGTTTAGGTTTTAGTTAAGGTTTTATTTTATTTTATTTTATTTATTTAGGCTTAGGTTTATTTATTTATTTTTTTAGTTTTAGATTTCATTTAGTTTAGGTTTAGGTTTTTAGGATTTTAGGGTTTAGGGTTGTAAGTTTAGGGTTTAGAATTTAGGGTTTAGGGTTAGGGTTTTTGATTTATTTTAGGTTTATTTATTTTACTTTATGTTTTTTATTTTAGTTTATTTCTTAGATTTGGGTTAAGGTTTAGGTTTATTAGTTTAGTTTTTTATTATATTTTTAGGTTTAGGTTTTATTTTTTATATTTAGGTTTAGGTTTTTTATTTTATTTTTTTTAGGTTTAGGTTTTTTATTTTAGGTTTCTTTTTGGGTTTTATTTTTTAGTTTAGGTTTAGGTTTAATTTTAGTTTATTTTATAATATTTAGTTTAGGTTTAAGTTTAGGTTTAGTTGATTTTAGGTTCAGGTTTAGGTATTATTTATTTTATTTCTGTTTATTTTTTTTATGTTTAAGTTTATTTTATTTTTATTTTAGGTTTTGTTTTTTTTAGGGTTAAGTTTTGATTTTTTATTTATTTTTAGGTTTATTTTTTAGGGTTATGTTTTATATAGTTTTTATTTTATTTTATTTTAGGTTAATTTTAATTCTTTTATTTATTTTAAGTTTAGTTTTTATTTTATTTAGGTTTATTTTAATTTTTTAATTTAGTTAAAGTTATTATTTATTTTATTTTACTTTATTATTATTGATTTTTTTAGGTTTAGGTTTAGGTTTAGGTTTACTTTAGGTTTTTATTTTATTTTATCTTTTAGAATTATTTAAGTTTAGGTTTTTTTATTTATTTTATTTTTAGGATTTTCTTAGTTTAGGTCTAGGTTTTTAATGTTTTATGTTTATTTTTTATTTTTATTTAGGTTTATTTTTATTTTTATTTAGTTTTTTATTTATTTTAGGTTTGATTGATTAAGTTTACTTTCTAGGTTTAGGTTTAAGTTTAATTTTTAGTTTAGTTTTATTTTTTATTTTATTTTTTTGTTGTAGTTTTTATTTTTTACTTTTAGGTTCAAATTTAAGTTTTTATTTTACTTTTCTAGGTTTAGGTTTTAGGTTATTATTTTAGGATTTTTTAAGGATTATTTTTAGTGTAGGTTTAAGTTTATTTTTGGTTTATTTTATTTTATTTAGTTTAGGGTTTAGGTTTAGTTTATTTTAGGTTAAGGTTTAGGTTTTATTTATTTTAGCATAGTTTATTTTAGTTTAGGTTTATTTTACTTTGTTTATTTTAGCTTTAGGTTTTTTTTTTTAGGTTTTTTTTTTAGGTTTAGGTTTTCATTTAGTTTATATTTTATTTTGTTTTAGGTTTATTTTATTTTTATTTTATGTTTAGTTTATATTTTATTTAGTTTTTTTATTTTAAGGTTTATTTCATTTTTTTTAGTCTAGTTTAGGTTTTTATTTATTTTATTTTGGTTTAGTTTTTATTTTTTATTTTATTTTATTTTTTTGTTTATGTTTAGGTTTAGGTTTAAGTTTAGGTTTAGGTTTTAGTTTAGGTTTTTATTTTATCTTGTTTTATTTTGGCTTAGGCTTATTGATTTATTTTAGTTTTAGATTTCATTTAGTTTAGGTGTTGGTTTTTTGGTTTTTAGGGTTTAGGGTTGTATGTTTAAGGGTTTAGGGTTGTAAGTTTAGGGTTTAGAATTTTGGGTTTAGGGCTAGGGTTTTTATTCGTTTATTTGAGGTTTATTTATTTTACTTTAGGTTTTTTATTTTAGTTTCTTTCTTAGGTTTAGGTTTAGGTTTAGGTTTATTTTTTAGTTGAGTGTTTTTTTATTATATTTGTTTGGATTAAGAATTATTTTTTTATTTTTAGGTTTAGGTTTTTATTTTATTTTTTTCAATTTAGGTTTTTATTTAAGGTTTCTTTTTTAGGTTTTATTTTTTAGTTTAGGTTTAGGTTTAATTTTAGTTTATTTTATTCTATTAAGTTTAGGTTTAAGTTTAGGCTTAGGTTTAGCTTTTATTTGTTTTAGTTTAGTTTATTTTAGTTTATTTTTAGGTTTATTTTATTTTGTTTATTTTATTTTTATTTTAGGTTTAGGGTTTTTTTGTATAGGGTTAAGGTTTTATTTTTTCATTTATTTTTAGGTTTTATTTTTAGGTTTATTTTTTAGGTTTAGGTTTTATTTAGTTTTTATTTTATTTTAATTTAGGATAATTTTAATTTTATTTTTTTTATTTTATGTTTAGTTTTTATTTTATTTAGGTTTATTTTAATTTTTTAGTTTAGTTTAGGTTATTATTTATTTTATTTTAGTTTATTTTTATTAGATTATTTTATTTTATTTTTAGGTTTAGGTTTAGCTTTAGGTTTTTATTTTATTTTATTTTTCTATATTATTTAAGTTTAGGTTTTTTTTATTTATTTTATTTTAAGGTTTTATTTAGTTTAGGTCATATTTTTAGGTTTTTAGGTTTATTTTTTTTTTTATTTAGGTTTAATTTTATCTTTATTTAGTTTTGTTTATTTATTTTAGGTTTATGTTTATGTTTATCTTTAATTTTATCTTTATTTAATTTAGGTCTTATTTACTTTTTAGGTTTAGGTTTATGTTTAATTTCTAGTTTAGTTTTATTTTATTTTATTTTTAGGTTTAGTTTTATTTTTTTTTATTTTTTTAGGTTCAAGTTTAGGTTTTTATTTTATTTTCTAGGTTTAGGTTTTAGGTTTTTATTTTAGGTTTTCTAGGTATTATTTTTTAGTTTAGGTTTAGATTTATTTTTAGTTTGTTTTATTTTATTTAGTTTAAGGTTTAGGTTTTGTTTATTTTAGGTTAAGGTTTAGGTTTTATTTATTTTAGTTTAGTATATTTTAATTTAGGTTTTGGTTTATTTTATTTTATTTATTTTAGGGTTTAGAGTTGTAGGTTTAGGGTTTAGGGTTAAAGTTTTTTTATTTATAAATTTTTTATTTTTTTTAAATTAAGTAAACTGGTAGGTTCAGGTTTATTTAGTTTATTTTTTATTTAATTTAGTTTATTTAAATATTTATTTTGATTTAGGTTTATTTTTATTTTTCTTTAGGTTTAAGTTTATTTATTTATTTTATTTTTAGGTTTAATTTAGTTTAGGTTTAGGGTTTAGGGTTTAGGGTTTGGGGTTTTGGGTTTAGGGTTTAGGGTTGTAGGTTTTAGGGTTTAGGGAGGGTTTAGGGTTTAAGGTTTATAGTTTAGGGTTTAGGGTTTAAGGTTAATTTTAGGGGTTAGGGTAGGTTTTTTATTTTTTTAAATTTTTCATTTTTTTTAAAATTATGTAAACTAGCATGTTTAGGTTAATTTAGTTTATTATTTTTATTTTTTGTTTATTTTATGTTTTATTTTCATTTAGGTTTATTTTTATTTAGGTTTATTTTTATTTAGTTTAGTTTATTTATTTTAGGTTTATTTATTTTAGTTTAGGCATTTTATTTTAGTTTGTTTTTTAGGTTTAGGTTTAGGATTATTTTTTAGGTTAGTTTTATTGTTATTTTATTTTTTATGTTTTAGTTTTATTTTTTATTTTTAGGGTTAGGTTTAGGTTTTTATTTTATTTTATAAAGTTTAGGTTTTAGGTATTTATTTTAGGTTTATTTTTAGGTTTTATTTTTTAGTTTATGTTTATGTTTATTTTTAGTTTATTTTATTTTATTCAGTTTAATTTAAGTTTAGATTTTATTTATTTTAGTTTAAGTTTAGGTTTAATTTATTTTTATTTTAGGTTTAGGGTTTTTTTAGTTTAGGGTTTAGGTTTTTTTTATTTATTTTTAGGTTTTATTTTTAGATTTATTTTTTAAGTTTAGGTTTTTATTTAGTTTTTATTTTATTTTAGGCTTATTTTATTTTTATTTTAGCTTTAGTTTTTTTTATTTAGGTTTTTTTATTTTTTAGTTTAGTTTAATTTTTATTTATTTTATTTTTGTATAGTTTTTATTTTTTATTTTCTTTTCTTTTTAGGTTTAGGTTTAAGTTTAGGTTTTAGTTTATGTTTTCATTTTATTTTATTTTATTATTTTATTTTTGTTTTAGTTTTTTTATTTATTTTATTTTTTAGAATTTATTTAATTTATGTTTAAATTTTTAGGTTTTTAGGGTTTAGGGTTGAGGGTTAAGGCTTTGAGGTTTAGGGTTAAGGGTTTAGGGTTTAGGGTTTAGGGTTAAGGCTTTGATGTTTAGGGCTTAGGGTTTAGGGTTTTAGGGTTTAGGGTTTAAGGTTTAAGGTTTAGGATTTTGGGTTTTGGGGTTTAGCATTTAGGGTTTAGGGTTTAGAGTTTTCTTATTTATTTTTATTTTTTTATTAAAATTTTAAATTAAGTAAAATGATAGGTTTATGTTTATTTAGTTTATTTAGTTTATTTTTTATTTATTTTATTTTTATTTAGTTTTATTTTTATTTTTAGTTTTATTTAGTTTAGTTTATTCATTTTAGGTTATTTATTTTAGTTTATTTTTTAGGTTTAGTTTAGGTTTAGGTTTAGGTTTAAGGTTTAGGCTGTATTTTCTATTTTTAGGCTTAGGTTTATGCTTTTATATTATTTTTTTATGTTTAGGTTTTTGGGTTTTTATTTTAGGTTTTTTTTTAGGTATTATTTTTTTTAGATTTTTGTTTTTTTAGTTTATTTTCTTCTATTTAGTTTAGGGTTTAGGTTTAGTTTCTTTTAGGTTTAGGTTTAGCTTTTATTTATTTTAGTTTTGGTTTAGGTTTATTTTATTTTATTTATTTTAGGTTTAGTTTTGTTTTTAGTTTTAGGTTTAGGTTTTATGTTTTTTTTATTTTTAGGTTTTATTTTTAGGTTTATTTTTTAGGTTTTGATTTTTATTTGGTTTTTATTTTATTTTATTTTAAGTTTATTTTATTTTAATTTTATGTTTAGTTTTTATTTTTTTAGGTTTTTTATTTTTTTGGTTTATTTTATTTTTTAGTTTAGTTTAGGTTTTTATTTATTTTATTTTAGTTTAGTTTTTATTTCTTTTATTTTTAGGTTTAGGTTTAGGTTTCAGTTTAGGTTTAGGTTTATTTATTCAGGTTTTATTTAGTTTAGGTTTAGGCTTTTAGTTTTTAGGGTTTAGGTTTAGGGTTTGGGGTTTAGTGTTTAGTATTTAGGTTTGAGGGTTTGGGGTTTAGGGTTTAGAGTTATGGTTTTATGGCTTAGGGTTTAGGTTTTAGGGTTTATGGTTTTAGATTTAGGGTTTAGGGTTTTTGCTTAGGGAAATTAAGGAAATTTTATTGTTACAAAGAAAAGGTACAAAGTCCTTAGAGGGGGCAAATCTCTAAGCTAATGCTCAAAGAGCTACAGAAAGTCCTAAAGAGATAAGCCCCTTAACTGATACAATAGTTAAGGAAAGCAAGCAAAGGAAAATAGAAACATTAATCCACAAAAGAAAGTCCATGTAAGCAACATCAAACTTCCTCAGCTTCTTTTGAAACCAGCATGATCCACCATCAATAGTCTCCCAACCTCTAAAAATGATCTGCAACATGCTTTTAAAGAGATGAGTAGAGATAATCAAATAATTAATCAAGCATAAAGAGTAAGAGCAGATAAAAGGAATAAGATAAAGAAAAGTAAGGTTAAAGAGCACAGAAAAATAGTTCTCCAAGCTACAGCTAAGAAGCAAATAGCCCTCAAGGGCACCCAACCCCTCTTAGTAGCAGGAGCAATAACCACATAAATACAGCTGCCAAAAGCCACAATCCGATTATCAAACCCCAACCAAGAAACCCACACCCAAAACAACATAGAAAAAAACCCTAAAGGACAAGAGTAGGTGAGAAGGATGAAACTCATGAGAGAATGGAAAACAAAAAGCACCAGAAATAACTGCCATAATCAATAAATAACTAGGCAACAGGTCATCGAACCACTGAACAACCATTCTAGAAAAACTCGAAAAAATGACCACCAGAAAAGAGAGCCAGAACCAAAGGCAAGTAACAAATCCAGAGTGAGCAACACCCAGGAAGGGAAAAGCCCCACATTCAAACAACACTAGCAACCAGCCAACCAGAAAGTCCAAGATAAATAAACTAGGTTGTAGAGAGATCCAACCAATAAAGGGAACCACACCAACTAGAAGACAAGCAAAACCAATAATTTATCAAAGAAAGGGTTAATCACACATACTTGGTCAAAGCATGGGTCAGATTACTTTGAAAAAAAATTTAATTACAAATGCAAAAGCTCTCAATCAAGATCGGGACAAGGATTCTGTACAGTGGGTACAATTGATGATGATGATTACTACTTAGTCATCACGAATCATTTGGAATCTGATAGGCTTTTTTCAAATCACTTTAACTCATATGAGGAGTTATGCTTAGAAACTTCAGATATCTAGATCATTTTGAAATCAAGGATGCACTGCCCGAGTTCGAAGAAGAGATCAAGTCAACCATCGATGAGCTCAAGGAATTCTACTTAGGAATTGAAGAATATCCACACTCGACATACATCAATTCTTTATCAAATGAAATTGAAACTAATGACTTAGTTAGGCTATTGATTGAGTGTAAGGACTGCTTTGCTAAGAGTTTTGATGAGATGCGTAGATTAGCTCCTGACGTAGTGGTCCATAAACTAGTAATAGAGCCTACTTCTAACCCTATCAAGCAAGCTCCTAGATGCATGTGATTAGACATTGGTCATTTATGAAGTCAAGAAACTAATCGATGTTGGCATCATTCGATAAGAAAAATACCCTACTTGGTTAGCCAACATCATCCTAGTTAAGAAAAAGAATGGTCAAATTCACATATGCGTCAATTTTAAGGATTTAAATAAGGCATGTCCAAACGTTGAATTTCCACTACCAATCCTGGAGTTGATGGTGGACATTGCCTCATCTCATGCTGTCTTCTCTTTCATGGATAGCTCATCTCGATATAACTAAATAAGGATGGCCCCTGAAGATGAAAGAATACTACTTTTAGAACCCTGATCAGAATCTATTGCTATAAGGTCATGACTTTCAACCTTAAAATGCTGATGGTACATACCAATAAGCTATGGTTTGAATCTTCGATCAACTCAATCATCATCAAGTTGAGTCCTATGTCGATGATCTTGTTGTCAAAATTAGAGAAAATGAATACCATATATTTGACTTGAGAGTTGTTTTCAAATTGTTAAGACAATTTAACCTCATAATGAACCCCCTGAAGTGTACATTCAGAGTAGCTTTAGCAAAATTCCTTAGGTTTGTTGTCTGGCACCAAAAAAATCAAAATCGATCTAGAGAAGATTAAGGCGATATTAGGAATGCCACCCCCTAAAAGTTTAACTCAACTCAGATCATTCCAAGGGTGGTTGGCATATCTAAGACACTTTATATCTAACCTATCTAGAAGATGTCAGGCATTCTAAGTAATTATCAAAAATGATGCTAAGTTCAAGTGGGATGATAAGTGTGAGTATGCCTTCAAAGACATCAAGCATTACCTGATGATGCTGCTAGTTTTAGCAGCCCCTATCCTGGGCAAGCCGCTCATACTTTACATTGCTACATTAGATGACTCACTTGGTGCTTTATTGGCCCAAGCCAATGATGAAGGGAAGATAAATACGCTCTACTACCTCAGCTGTCATCTAATCCCTGCTGAGGCTAGTTATCCACTCATTATGATGCATTGCCTAGCTTTAATCTCTGCATCCAAAAAGCTACAATACTACATACTTTCTCATAAGGTAAACTTAATATCTAGAATCAATCCACTACAGTATCTCATGACATGGTCAAAGCTATCTGGGTAGTTGCACGACGGTCCATTATCCTCTTAAAATTTGACATGCCTTTGTACCCGTCCGTGCGGTGAAAGGACAAGAACAAGCAGATTTCTTAGAAACACACACTTCTTGCTGACTCTCTGCTTAGTGATGATCTCCCCGATGAACAAACCATGAACTTATGAGATACTAGCATTCATCATTATGAGATGTATATTGATGGTGTGGCTTCCTCTCAAATAGGAAAAGAACCACAATCTACTATTCCAAGAAAGGTAGGGGTAGGAATACTTCTCTTAACTTCAGACCATGATGTGATGAGATTCTTATATCATGTGTCCAATCCTTGCACCAACAATGAAGCTGATTATTTATCTCTAATTTCTGATCTGGAGTTAGCCATTACTCTAAGCATCCAGAACATCAACATTTTTGGGGATTCTCAGCTAGTTATCAACCAAATCATTGGGTCCTATAAGGTTATAAAGCCTGAGCTCCATCACTACCATAAGTACACCATGGAGTTATTGGCCCAAATCCCAAAGGTTACATTTATAAGATTCCTCGAGGAGAGAATATTGTAGTGTATGATTTAGTCAAGCTTGCTAAGGAGTTGGCAAGTCTAAAGGATAAGTCCATATCAATAAAGGTCTAAAATAGACAAGTATTATCCCTTATTGATATTGAACTCTTCAAATAGTACTCGATTAAATGGGAGGTTGCCATTGCCAAGAAGGATGAAGAGTTAGATTAGAGGCAACCATTCATGGACTACCTAAATAAAAGAAAACTACCTCAAGAGAAGTCTTAAGCCCATCAGATGAAGTAGAGAGCACTTTCCTATGCTCTTCTGGATGGTGTCTTATACCAGCAATCTTTCGATCACAATTGGTTACATTTTTTAGACAATCATGAAGCCCATAAGATCATGATCGAGGTACACTCAGGATTATGTGAAGACAACTAATCTGATACGAAGATGAAAGCTCAGATCAATAGACTAGGATACTATTGGTCATCGATGATTAAAGATTTACATTGATACGGCTAAGCCATGCTGCCAATGTTATATACACAGTGTGGTGCTACACCAACCACCTAACATTCTACATCTTACATTGGCCTCTTATCTATTCGAGTGTTGGGGTTCCGACATAGTAGATTCAATTGATCCTCCTTTCTCCAAGGGTCATGGGTTCATCTTGGCAGCTACTGACTACTTTTCCAAATGGGTAAAAGAGATTCCATTTAAAGAGGTCACAGCTCAGTATGTACTATAGTTTTTTAAGAACCATATTGTATATAGTTTTAGAGTGCTTTGATTAATTGTATCTGATAATGGTACTCCATTCAAGAGCACTAAGATCAACAACTTTGCCCAGAGACACAACATAGATTGGAGATATTCTACCATCAACAAATCGAGGGAAAATAGCTTAGCAAAATCCTTCAAAAAAAGCTCTCTTCAAAATACTGAAGAAGTCACTTGACAATAACAAGCGACAGTGGCATGAGTAGTTAGTTGAAGCCTTGTGGGCCTACCACACCATAAATAGAACTCCAACTTTGTTTATTCCTTTCTACTTACTGTATGGGTATGAAGTCTTTCTACTATTAGAAGTCCAACTCCCATCACTAAGGATAGCTATGGGTATCAAGATCACAATAGAGTAGAACATAAAGTTATCGTTAGAAGAGCTCGAAGGTTTAGAGGAGAGACTCTAGTGGGTATGCCAAAACCTTGAGTTATACAAAGCTAATATGATTCATGTTCATAATAAGTTGGTCCGTCTTAGAGCTTTATAAGTAGGAGAGCTTAGTTTAGTTCTAAGGAGACCATTTATTGCCCATCGTAAATTGGGAGGAAAGTTTGAACCCACTTGGGAAGGCCCTTTTATCATAAAAAAGGCCTACTAAAGAGGATCTTATCTACTCATTAATCATAAGGGACATCACTCAATGCATCCAATCAATGGACTCTACTTAAAGAAATATTATAAATCATGTTTGAAAATATTTATCATCAATGAAAATTCCATTTTTAATTCAATCTCTACCATGTTGAAAGTATTATTATTTAAGAATGTACCACGATCTGTCTAGGGTAGGTGTAAGGAACCTGAGCTTCTCCCTATCCTTCATCGACACAACACTAACACAAATTACACATAAGCATATAAAATAAACACATAACTTTTATTTCGAGCAACTCTGGGTTGAGATAATGCCCCCAATGGCACTCACTCATTAGCTGCTTTAAGTCAGGCTGATGAGATACCCTACTAGTGTGTCTCCCTAGTGGAGCCCCAAATCATATATAAATAAGTCAAACAAACAAATTTAAATCCATGGAGTCAAATTAATTATAGTCTAAATCCAATCCAACCAACCTCTTATCCCCAACGAATTCATCACCAAAAAAAAATCTATGAAATCAAACTCAAATCCCAATCCACATTGGATAGCCTAAACCTGCTTCCCTAGTGCAAGGTTCATATTTCTGACCCTTGGTGGACTTAAGCCCATATCTCTAGCAGATATGCCTGTACATCTTAAAATAGAACAAATTAAAGTCGATTCGATCTTAATCCCTGGTGTATTATAGACTATTATCACAGGCAAATCTTTTTTCCACAAATCATATAATCAAATCATATTCAAACCTTATCCCACGCAGATTTTCTCTTTCTATGCCCTTGACATAGACCCCTCACTTGTCATGTCCAATACATGTGTGAACCCCTAGTGGATCACCCTCCATGTCCTTGACATGGAATTCTCATCCAATCTTATATCTTCTCTTATGCACACCATTAATACTTCAACCAAAAGCTTTACAATGTATTCATTCAAATTACATCATCCTAACTTTGTAATCAACATTTTATGATTTGTGATGGAGCAAGCTCAAACTAACTATACAATATCATGCTAAACATATTGTAGTGTGAATTAACACACTATATTATATTATCAAATATGATGTTATGTTATAATTTGCTATAATATAATATATTGTCTAACATTACACCTCATTAGAATCACTTACAAAAATAAATAACAAGATTTTCTCAAAATATGAATAATGTTTACTTTGGATTTAAAATTATTATTTTATATTAGAAATGGTACAAAATAGCATAATTTTTGTGTTGCTTCTTGGTGTGTGCCGTGAATTTGGCCAAATTCTTTGATTTCAACCTTCAAATTAACATTTTTGTGATTTTTGACCCAATGTATTATAATAAAACTAAAACATACTAAAATGTTGAATAACATTTAGTAACACACCACCACATTCATATATATGTGAAGTTATATTGTTATGTACATTATATTTTAATATGCTTTCATATAATATATTATCTTACATTACACCTTAAAATGAATCACTTTAAGCAAAAAAATTATAAAATTTGTTTGAAAAATTAACATTTATTTTGGATGCAAAATTCCATTCTTTTGATTAAATGACACACCATAGCACACCCCTAATGAAGTTCCCTAAAGCTTACCTTAAATTTGGCCAAATCCCATCATCTCAGCTTATAAATCAATATTTTTATGAATTATACTAGTACAAATTCTACTACATCATACTATAACAAACTAAAATATGCTAAGAAATAAGTACTAATACACAATAGTATGCTATAATGCATGATGCTACACTATGTTATGGCATCGTATATTATAATACACTATAACTTATTATATTATACTATATTGCATGTCACATCGTGGGGGATCGCTTAAGATAAAAGATCATAAAATTAGTCTAAATAATAAAACATAATATATTTTAGTTGTATCACTTACATATTTTAAATTGAAATAATATATTATGATGCTATGCTCTATTATGAATTTCACCAAATTCCACTATTTTAATGTCTAAATCAACATTTTATAAATAATGCTAGTATGCATGCATGATTGTAAAATACTAAAAGAATTTAAAATATTATCAATATATTATATATATGTGCCATATATATTTTATTTTGAACATAAAATCTTAGTTTTTTTGACTACAAGTGGTGTAGCACACCTTTGGTACTACAACCTAATTACCACTTCAAATTTAATTAATTTCATCATCTGATTTATTAAATTAATAATTTTAGGATTTATATTCATATAAATTATAGGGCACAATAACATAATATAATAAAACATTTCAAAACATCTTATAACACCCAAAAAAACATCACTACATGCTAAAATATATGATGCTACATTATACTATAATTTATGGTATTATAATATAATTTAGGGTTAAGGTTTAGGGTATTCAAATCT
The DNA here is from genome assembly GCA_021442155.1 of Cymbidium sinense. Taxonomy (NCBI): domain Eukaryota; kingdom Viridiplantae; phylum Streptophyta; class Magnoliopsida; order Asparagales; family Orchidaceae; genus Cymbidium; species Cymbidium sinense. The sequence goes on along the minus strand of CM038214.1, from coordinate 367,451,452 downwards.
CTAATAGTCAAGGGAAAGTCTCTTGAAGAAATTTTCTTTAGCTACCATAACTATGTTTGGATTAGGTCATTCTTTACATCTACTCCTAATGACATCTTTATTCAAGGTTTAGAGTTTAAGGTTTAGGCTTTAGGGTTAAGGTTTAGGGTTAGTTTTTTATTTTGGGTTTTGGGTTAGTTTAGGTTTTAGGTTTTAATGTTAGTTTAAGGTTTAGGGTTTAGGTTTAAGTTTTGGGGTTTAGGATTTAAGTAGGGTTGTAGGTTTTAGGGTTTAAGGTTGTAGATTTAGGATTTAGGATTTAGGGTTTTAGGGTTTAAGGTTTAGAGTTTAGGGTTTAGGGTGTAGGGTTTCAGATTTTTAGGGTTTTGGGTTTAGGATTTAGGGTTTAGGGTTGAATATTTAGGTTTAGGATTTAACTTTTAGTGTTGGGTTTAGGGTTTAGAATTTAAGGTTTTTTTAAAAGAGAATAAATTTAGATTCAACATTTCTTCTTTTTGATTTCATTAACCAAGTAGCACCACAAGTTTTCTAAGACACGAGCGATGACATATTTTAAAAATGAGCACCCATAGAGAAAATCAAAATCCCTTGATAAGTATAATCATCTCTACTGTAAAGAAATAGTTCCATAAGCAGCAAATTAGATCAACTGATCTTCAGTTTCTCTAATTCCCATCAGAACCACCCCCACCTCTTGAGTAGCGGGATCCTCTATCATATCCTTGATCTCTCCCTCTGCCACCAGCATGGCTGTAACCTCCATTTCTCCTCCTCCCTCTATAACCACCAATTCTCTGACCACCACCTCCATATGCACTAGCATCTCCAAATTCCCCACCACCACTGTGATGACCTTCGCCTCCTCCTTCGCCTTTATCGCCAGATCTACTCTAAGCTTATTTGACAGTAATGTTCCTGCTTCTAAAGTTCTGCCCATTCTTAGGGTCTAGGCTTTAGGTTTAGTTTGTGGCTTAGGGTTTAAGGTTAGTTTAGGGTTTAGGGTTTAAGGTTTAGGGTTTGGGGTTTAGGATTTAGGGTTGTAGGTTTTAGGGTTATGGTTTAGGGTTTAGGGTATAGGGGTTTAGGCTTAGGGTTTAGGGTTTAGGGTTTAAGGTTTTATGATTTAGGGTTTAAGGTTTTAGGGTTTAGGGTTTAGTGTTTAGAGTTGTAGGTCTAGGGTCGAGGGTTTAGGGTTAGTTTTTGGGTTTAGGGTTTAAAGTTTAGTATTTAGAGTGATGGATTTCTGGTTTAAGTTAGGTTTTTTTTAGTTAAGTAACTTGGTAGATTTATGTTTATTTAGTTTATTTTTTATTTATTTGAGTTTTATTTTTATTTTATTTTTTTGTTTTATTATTTATTTTAGTCCTGGGTTTAGGTTTTTTATTTTTTCTTAGGTTTAGGTTTGGTTAAATTTTAGTTTAATTCATTTTTAGTTTAGGTTTAGGTTTAGGTTTAGGTTTTAGGTTTTATTTATTTTATGTTTGTTTATTTTATTTTGTTTATTTTATTGTTATTCTAGGTTTAGGGTTTTTTTAAGTTTATGATTTAGGTTTTATTTATTTATTTATTTTGATGTTTATCTTTTAGTTTAGGTTTTTACATAGCTTTTATACTATTATTTTATGTTTATTTTAATTTTCTTTTACATTTAGTTTTTATTATGTTTAGGTTTTTTATTCTTAGGTTTATTTTATTTTTTTAATTTTTTTTAGGTTTTTATTTTATTTTATTTTATTTAGGTTTATGTACTTTTATTTATTTTATTTTAAGGTATTATTTAGGTTAGGTTTAGGTTTTTTTAGGGTTTAGGTTTAGGGTTTAGGGTTGTAGGTTTAGGTTTATTTAGTTTATTTAGTTTATTTATTTATTTTAGTCTATTTTATTTATTTATTTTAGTTTATTTTAATTTTAATTTTTATTTAGGTTTATTTTATATTTTTATTTAGTTTAGTTTATTTATTTTAGGTTTATTTGTTTTAGTTTAGGGTTTTTATTTTTGTTTATTTTTTTAGGTTTAGGTTAGGTCTATGCTTATTTTTTAGTTTAGTTCTAGTTTTATTTTATTTTTTAGGTTTTAGTTTTATTCGTTATTTTACGTTTAGGTTTAGGTTTTTATTTTATTTGTTTAGGTTTAGGTTTTAGCTTTTTATTTTAATTATTTTTAGGCTTTATTTAAATTTATTTAGTTTAGGGTTTGTTTAGTTTATTTTATGTTTAGGTTTAGGTTTTATTTATTTTGGTTTAGTTTGTTTTAGTTTAGTTTATTTTAGTTTAGGTTTAAGTTTATTTTATGTTGTTTATTTTAGGTTTATTTTTTTTTAGGGTTTATGTTTATTATTTTTTTTTTTTTAGGTTTATTTTATAGGTTTAGGTATTTATTTAGTTTTTATTTTATTTTATTTTGGGCTTATTTTATTTTTATTTTATGTTCAGTTTTTATTTTATTTTGGTTTTTTATTTTTAGTTTAGGTTAGGTTTTTATTTATTTTATTTGAGTTTAGTTTTTTTATTTTTTATTTTATTTTATTTTTAAGTTTATGTTTAGATTTAGGTTTAGATGTTAGTTTAGTTTTTAATTTTATTTTATTTTTTTAATTTTATCTATGTTTAAGTTTATTAATTTATTTTACTTTTAAGTTTTATTTAGTTTAGGTTTAGGTTTTTAGGTTTTTAGTATTTAGGGTTTAGGGTTTATGGTTTGTGGTTTAGTGTTTAGGGTTTAGGGATGTTGGTTTTAGGGTTTAAAATTTAGGGTTTAGGGTTTAGGGTTTAGGGTTTTATGGTTTAGGGTTTAGGGTTTAGGGTTTAGGATTTAGGGTTTAGGATTTTAAGGTTTAAAGTTTAGGGTTTAGGGTTAATTTTAAGGTTTAGGGTTAGGGTTTTTTTTTAAACTAAGTAAATTTATAGGTTTAGGTTTAAGTTTAGGGTTTAGGTTTAGGGTTTAGTGTTTAATGTTTAGGCTTTAGGGTTTAGGATTTTTAAGGTTTAGGGTTTAGGGTTTGGGGTTTTGGGTTTAGGGTTTAAGGTTTAAGGGTTTAGTGTTGTAGGTTTAGGGTTGTAGGTTTAGGGTTTAGGGTTTTTGTTTTAAAGTTTGTTTTAGGGTTTGGCATTTTAGGTTAGGTTTTTTTTTTAGAGTTTATGGGTTTAGGGTTTAAGATTTAGGATTTTGGTTGAGTGTTTAGGTTTTAGTTTAGGGTTCAAGATTTTTTGTTTTTTTTATTACTTAGAATAAATTCAAATTCAAAATTTCTTATTTTTGATTTAATCAACCAAGTAACACAACAAGTTTTCTAAGACACAAGCAATGAAATAAATAAAAAATGAGCATGCATAGAGAAAAACAAAAACCCTAGATAACTAAATCATGTCTACTATAAAGACACAGTTCCATAAGAAGCAGATCAGATCAGCCAATCTTCAGTTTCTCCATTTCCCATCAAAACCACCCTGGCCTCTCAAGTAGTAGGATACCCAACCTCTTCCCTGACTTCTTTAAGATCACCTTTAGAAAAAATAAGCCCAATAAGGGTTTAAGGTTTTAGGGTATATGCTTTTAGGATTTAGGGTTTAGGGTTGGGGTTTAGGATTTAGGATTTAGGGGTTAGGGTTTAGAGTTATAGGTTTAGTGTTGTAGGTTTAGGGTTTAGGGTTTAGGATTTAGGCTTTAGGATTTCTTTTTAAATTAAGTAAACCGATAAGTTTAAGTTTCTTTAGATTTTTTATTTATTTATTTTAGTTTATATTATTTTAATTTTTATTTAGGTTAACTTTTTATTTTTATATAATTTAGTTTATTTATTTTAGGTTTATTTCTTTTTACTTTAAGGTTTAGGCTTATTTCTTATTGAGTTTTATTTTTATTTTATTTGTTAGGCTTGGGTTTTATTTTTAATTTTTAGGTTTAGGTTTTTATTTTAGGTTTGTTTTTAGGTTTTATTTTTTAATTTAGGTTTAGGTTTATTTTTAGTTTTTTTTATTTTATTTAGTTTAGGATTAGGTTTATGTTTAGTTTATTTTAGGTTTAGGTTTAGGTTTTATTTATTTTATTTTAGTTTATTATAGTTTAGGTTTAGGTTTATTTTATTTTGTTTAGTTTATTTTTATTTTAGGTTTAGTTTTTTTTAGTTTGGGGTTTAGGTTTTATTTTTTATTTATTTTTAGGTTTATTTTAAAAGTTTAGGTTTTTATTTAGTTTTTATTTTATTTTATTTTAGGTTTATTTTCTTTTTATTTTATGTTTAGTTTTTATTTTATTTAGGTTTATTATTCTGAGGTTTATTTTATTTTGTAGTTTAGTTTAGGTTTTTATTTATTTTATTTTAATTTATTTTTTATTTAATTTTATTTTTAGGTTTATGTTTTAGTTTAGGTTTTTATTTTATTTTTATTTTTATTTTATTTAGGTTTAGGATTTTTATTTATTTTATTTTTAGGTTTTATTTAATTTAGGTTTAGATTTTTAAGTTTTTAGGTTTTCAGTGTTTAAGGTTTAGGGTTTAGGGTTTAGGGTTTATGGTTTAGTGGTTTAGGGTTTAGGGGTTTAGGGTTTAAGGTTTTAAGGTTTAGGGTTTAGGATTTTTTTTAACTCAAAGGAATTTATTGCTCTAAAAAAATAGGTACAAGAAGACCATATTAAAGACTAAACTCAAAAAGAAAAAAAAAACTACTACTCAAATGAGCTACATGATAAAAAGTTCAGTCCTAAACTAATAAAGAGCAATAAGAAAAAAAAGACTAAACTTAAAAAAGTAAAAGATAGCAAAGGGGAAGAATCCATGGAGCTTTAAAAGAACCTCTAAAGAGAGGAAGATCCATAAGAAAAGGAAACCTGAAACCTGCAACTGTAAACAACTCCATCCATCTAAGAAAAAAGACACCATTAGTAAGACTCTAGCTTCCTCCAAGAAGAAGAAGAGACCAACTAAAAAATGAAACCTGCAACCTATAAGAAATCTCAGCTAGAAGAAGATCAGAAAACATAAAGTGAAAAAATCTCAGGCTCAGATATTAGGAAAGAAGGATAATCATAATAATGAGGGGCATCAAATCCTAAGTGTATCCATCTTCAAAGAAGGGTTACAAATAGGAAAAGTCACCAACCACAAAAATATCAAGGAAAAAATCCATCATATCATCATAGTCATCCGAGCTAAAAAAAAATACAAACCTATCAAAATAGCCACACCAGAAAAGAAAAGGTGAAACAAAAGAGAGAGAGGAGAGCAACATATAAAATTAACATAAGACAATGCCAACAAAACCAAATATGAACACCTCTTAAAAAAAGAGTGAGAAAAGAAGTGCAAAACCCAAAAAAAAGAAAAGAGCCCTAAAACAAAAAGCCAACAAAGCCAACAACAACAAAAAACCAAGAAGGCATCAAGCCAAATGACAATGACACTAATCCAAAGCCACCAAGGTACCAACCAAAGGAAAAGAAATAACTAACATAGCAATAGAGCACCTAGGAAAAATAGCCTAGGAAAGAGCAAGAGAACCAAACCAACCAACAAAAAAAAGAAGGCTAGTAAATGCTAAAATAAATAGCTAGAGAAATAGCAAACCAATTGACAAACTACATACCAAGAACAAAAAGCCCAACCTACCACCAACAAAGAGAGCAAAAGCACCAACCAAACAAAGGCAAGCCAACAAGAATAAAGCCACCAACATAGGACTAACCATCCAAAGGGCACAAAAATAAAAACCAAAAAATAGGAAGCCAGAAACACCAAGCCAGAAGGAGGAAAATTAGCCAAGAAGCCTATACTCTAGCTAACAAGAAAAGACACATCAAAAGCTCAACCAACAGAGAAAAAACTAGCCTAAAGAAAAAACCTCCAAAGGAAAGGAGAGATTATTTCCAAGAAGCTTTGGAAGGAGTAACCCTTGGCAAGTTTGGAGGGGCATAAATATGAACACTTTTTTTCTTTTTCTTCTTGTAAATAGTTTTATAACCATACCCTTTCTCCAAAATATCTCCATCCAAAAATGAATCAATATTGTTATAAAATGCATGGGGATCATTAGAATCTATCAATTGTAAAGAAGAGCATTCAGAATCATCCACAACACTAGACAAAGGAAAATCAAAAATAGTTTGCATTTCAAAATTAGAAGTGAAAGAAGGAGCATAAACAGCTTTATTTAAAAGACAATTATCAATATTTTCACTTTCCAACAAAATCTAAAGAGTATCTTCCCTATCTTCATTCATAAAAGAAGCAAGAGAAGCAGAATCCAAATTTTTAGTACAATCTTTAAGTAAGAGATTAAAATAATATTCAAATCTAATAGAAACACATATCATATTACCAAAAGTTTGAACATAATTATGAGCCATAGAAAACCATTATTTTGAACTGAAATAGAACTATTCATAATGAGAGAATTATCATAGGTATCTAAATATTTTTTTTTATGAAGGATTACCAATATTAACAAGACTGTTAGGACCAGAAGTTAAAATATCAGAAATAAAAACATTCTTTTCACCACCATTCTCAATGAAAGAAGGCAAAGAAATATCTCTTTCCCATGATCTAAAGCAAAGATAGGAGAAAGAGAAATAGCAAAATTACCTTTTATATTATAAAAATAATTAATAGGTAAAAATTTTTCAAAAGATTCAAAATTTTGGTATTACGAAACATTAAAATTTTGAAAAATAGGTTTTCCATTACCCAACTTGAGAGAATCATCAGTTTTCTCTACAATTGTATTCTTACTAGCCATTTTCTTGCTAAGAGAGGGATGAGCAATAATGCATTTAGAAATTTCATGCCTATGAACCTTACAATGATTACAAAAAAATGGGAAAGTTCTCAAAAATAACTTTCTAAAAATAACTGCATTTCTAATAACCCAACCAAATTTATTTCAGATATTTTTTAGTAATATCAGTCTCTACAAGAATTCTAGCAACATATGGTCGAGAAGAAGCAGTTGTTGCTTGATCAACTTGAAAAGGCCAACCAAAAATTGACCCAATAGCATAAAGAATCTGATGATTAAATAGAAGAATCTGCAAGTTAGGTAAAGAAATTCCAATGGGTACAATAGGAGACTCTTCATTAACATTAAACATAGGTGTCCACTTTAGAATACATTGACAATTAAAAACATAATAAGAATGCCTAAAACAAATTATTCCATAATTAAGGTCATTTGAAAGTTTAATCAGAACTGCCTTGCATCAATCAACACAATAAAAAAAGAACCAGATAAATTTAAGCTATGAAAAAAATGAATATCTTGCATCTTTGGCCATTTAAATGAAAACTTTCTAATAAAAAAAAGCAAATGGCTCAGCTAATCTTTCAATATCCTCATCTGAAATCATAATTATCAGAGTACCTTAAAATGTCATATGAAGCAAATTCAAAGGAGGCTCGGTGGAGGAATTCTTACCATCTAAAGTCTCTTTGAAAGAGTTAGTAAAAGTAGGTAATTTAGAGGTAGGATTACCCAAAATATCTAATGCCCTAGTGGGATCCATCGGCACATGGGATTTAACCCATGGATTTGAAGAAGCTGACTCCATGAGTCATAGCATCGTGATAAGAACATCTCAAGATCGGCCAAAGGCCGACAATCTACAGGGAAAGCAAGAGATAATGCGATCAAATACTCACCAAGAATGTGAGGGATCCCAAAATCACTTAATAAGAGGGTTTAGTTTAGTTTTAGGGTTTAGGTTTTAGGTTTAGTGTTTATTAGTTATTATTAAGTTTTATCAATTTTTGGTTATTGTTAGTTTATTATTAGTTTTATGTTTAGTTTAGTTAGTTTAGTTTTAGTTAGGTTATGAGTTTAATTTTATTTGTTTTAGTTATAGTTATTATTATTTTAGGTTAGTTTAGCAAGGTGGGGGCATTTTAGGTTTAGTTCATTAGTTTATTTAGTTAGTTTATTTATTAGGGTTTAGTTTATTTTAGTTTATTTATCAGTTATCATTAGTTAGTATAGTTATTATTAGTTAGTTTATTATTTATTTAATTTAGTTAATTTTTATTATTAGTTTATGGTTTTAGTTAGTTTTAGTTAGTGGTTTAGTTTTATTAATTTAGTTTTCTTAGTTTATTTATTTGTTTATTAGTTTAGTTTATTAGTTTTATTAGTTTAGTTATGGGTTTAGGTTTATTAGTTTATTATTATTAGTTTTTTAGTTAGTTTATGGTTTAGCTTTTTATTAGTTATTATTAGTTATTTATTATTTATTATTATTATTAGTTTTTTTAGTTGGTTTATTACTAGTTTTATTTTAGTTTAGTTTTTTCTTTAGTTTATTATTATTATTATTACCAGTTTATGTTTATTATTATTAGTTTTATCATTATTATTCAGTTTATTTATTTATTTAGGGTTTAAGGTTTAGTTATTTAGTTATTTATTTGTTAGTTTATTATTAGTTTTATTATTATTAGTTTATTAATTTAGTTAGTTATTAGTTATTATTATTATTATTATTATTATTATTATTATTATTATTATTATTATTATTATTATTATTAGTTTTATTAATTTAGTTATTGTTAGTTGGTTTTATTGTTATTATTATTGGTTTATTATTTATTAGTTTAGTTATTTAGTTAGTTTTCTTTTATTTAGTTATAAGTTTATTAGTTTATTAATAGTTAGTTATTATTATTATTTTTATTTAGGTGTTTTATTATTAGTTTATTATTAGTTATTATTTAGTTTGTTAGGTTTAGTTATTATTATGTTTATTTAGTAGTTAGTTTTTATAGTTTATTAGTTTAGGTTTAGGGTTTAGTTTTAGTTAGTTATTTAGTTTTTGTTATTAATTTATTAGTTTAGTTTTAGTGTGTTTATTATTTATTAGGGTTTAGGTTTTATTTAGTATTGGTTTAATTTTATTAGTTAGTTTTTTTTTAGTTAGTTGTTTATTAGTTTATTAGTTATTAGTTTTAGGTTATTAGTTATTATTATTAGTTTTATTTTTGTTAATTATTTTTAGTTTTTATTAGTTATTATTATATTTTTAATTTATTAGTTTATTAGGTTTTATTAGTTAGATATTAGTTGGTTTTATTAGTTTTTATTATTATTAGTTTATTAGTTTTTTTTAGTTATTATTTAGTTATTATTATTAGATTTATTAGTTTAGTTATTTGTTATTTCACTTTAGTTTAGTTTGTTATTATTAATTTTATTATTATTAGTTTTATTAATTTAGTTTTAGGGGTTTAGTGTTTAGTTTAATTATTTATTATCATTATTATTAGTTTATTAGTTTTAGTTAGTTTAATTATTAGTTAATTATTTAGTTATTTTAGTTATTATTGGTTTATTATTATTAGTTAGTTATTATTAGTTTTATTAGTTAGTTTTCATTTAGTTCATTATTATTTATTAGTTTATTTAGTTTTGTGTTTAGTTTAGTTTTAGTTATAGTTATTTATTATTTAGTTTATTATTATTATTAGTTAAGTTTAGTTAGTTTTGAATTTTATTAGGTTTTATTATTATTTATTGTTTTTTTAGTTATTATTAGTTTTTAGTTTAGTTTATTTTTTATTATTAATTATTAGTTTATTTGTTTCATTAGTTTTATTAGTTTATTATTATTAGTTAGTTTATTATGTTTGTTTATTATTATTAGGTTTATTTTTTTATTTAGGTTTTATTTATTATTTAGTTTATTTTTAGTTTTGTTTATTATTATTATTATTATTATTATTATTATTGTTAGTTTAATTATTTATTATATTTAGTTTAGTTTATTAGTACTTTATAAGTTTAGTGTTAGTTGTTATTAGTTATTTAGTTTTAGTTTATTAGTTTTTGTAGTTTTATTATTAGTTTTAGTTATTATTATCTTCTTAGGTTATTATTAGGTTTAGTTAGTTTATTTGTTTATTAATTTAGTTTAGTTATTAGTTTTAGTTGTTAGTTAGTTACTATTATTAGTTATTTCTTAGTTATTTAGTTAGTTTATTAGTTATTAGTTTTAGTTTAGTTAGTTTAATTATTATTGGTTTAGTTATTGGGTATAGTTTTATTATAAGTTAGTTCTTTATTATGTTAGTTATGTTTAGGGTTTAGGTTTTAGTTAGTTATTATTATTAGTTAGTTGTCTATTAGGGTTTAGTTTAGTTTTATTTATTAGTTTAGGTTTAGTTTAATTTTTATTAGTTTTATTAGTTTAGTTTATTTTTAGTTAGTTTATTAGTGGGGTTTTTTTTATGTTTAATTTAGTTATTACTTTGTTTATTAGTTTAGTTGGTTTTTGTTATTCTTAGTTTATTATTTTTTGGTTATTATTTAGTCAGTTTAGTTTAGTTAATTTTATTAGTTTTTGTTATAGTTTATTATTAGTTTTTGTTCATTATTAGTTTATGAGTTTTAGTTTATTATTTATTAGTTTTAATTTTAGTTAGTTTAGTTTAGTGTTTTATTAGTTTCTTATTAGGGTTTAGGGTTTAGGGTTTAAGGTTTGGGTTTAAGGTTATGGGGTTTAGGGTTTATGGTTTAGAGTTGTAGGTTTAAGGTTTAGGGTAAATTTTAGGGTTAGAATTTTTTTTTTATTTTTTTGTTTTTTAGGGTTTAGGGTTTATGGTTCAAGTTTTAAGTTTAGGGTTCATGTTTTAGTTTAGCGTTTAAGGTTTTCAAATTTTTTTTAATAGAGAACAAATTTAGATTTAACATTTCTTCTTTTTTATTTCATCAACTAACCAAGTTCTTTAAGACACAAGCGACGACATAGATAAAAAAATGAGCATGCAAATCAAAACCCCAGATCGTCTCTATTAGATAGTTTCCATAAGCGAAATTGGATTGACCATTCTTCAATTTCTCTAGTTCCCATCAGAAGCACCATGGCCTCTCGAGTAGCAGGATCCACCATCATATTTTCGATCTTGCCCTCCGCCACCACCACGGCTATAACTTCCAATGCTCCTCCTGCCTCCATAACTACCATTGCTCCAACCACTAGCTCCATCCACCACCAGCTCCAGATCCCCCACCATCACTGTGATAATTGACTCCTCAGCCTTCCACTCCTAGATCTAGGGACCACGGTTGATGGTGATGTTCCTGCTATCAAGGTTCTACCCATTCTTAGGGTTTAGCTTTAAGCTTAAGTTTATTAGCTCTTAGGGTTTAGTTTTCTTTTTTAATTTATATAGTTATTTTAGGTTTAGGTTTAGGGTTTGAGGTTTAGAGATTAGAGTTTAGGGTTAGAGTTTAGGGTTTATGGTTTAACGTTTATGGTTTATAGTTTAGCATTTAAGGTTTAGGGTTTTAAGTTTATGCTTTTGGGGTTTAAGGTTTGGGTCTAGGGTTAGGGTTTAGGGTTTAGGGTTTAGGGTTTAGGGTATATGTTTATGGTTTAGAGTAGTGTTTAGGGTTTAGGATTTTTTAGGGTTTATGGTTTAGGGTTTAGGATTGTAGGTTTAATGTTGTTGGTTTATTGTTTAGGATTTAGGGTTAGTTTTTTTGTTTAGGCTTTTTTTTATTGAAATTAAGTAAATCGATAGGTTTTATTTTATTTAGTTTATTTTTTATTTACTTTAGTTTATTTTATTTTTAATTTTTATTTAGGTTATTTTTTATTTTTATTTAGTTTAGTTTATTTATTTCAGGTTTATTTATTTTAGTTTGTTTTTTAGGTTTAGGTTTATGTTTAGATTTGTTTTTTAGTTGAGTTTTACTTTCATTTTTCTTTTTAGGTTTAAGTTTTATTTTTTATTTTTTGGTTTAGGTTTTTATTTTATTTTTTTAGGTTTAGCTTTTAGGTTTTTATTTTAGGGTAATTTTTAGATTTTTTTTTAGGTTTTGGTTTTATTTTTTATTTTTAGGTTTCGATTTAGGTTTTTATTTAATTTTTTTATGTTTAGGGTTTAGGTTTTTATTTTAGGTTTTATTTTTTACTTTAGGTTTAGGTATATTTTTAGTTTATTTTATTTTATTTTGTTTAGGTTTAATTTTAGGTTTAGGTTTTATTTGTTTTAGTTTATTTTATATTATTTTAGTTTATGTTTATTTTATTTAGTGTGTTTTATTTTTATTTTATGTTTATTTTTTGGTTTAGGTTTTAGATTTTATTTTTTATTTATTTTTAGTTTTTATTTTTAGGTTTATTATTTAGGTTTAGATTTTTTTAGTTCTTGTTTTATTTTATTTTAAGTTAGTTATATTTTTATTTTATATTTAGTTTTTATTTTATTTAGGTTTTGATTTCTTAGGTTTATTTGACTTTAGTTTATATTTTATTTATTTTATTTTTGTTTATTCTTATTTTTTATTATATTTTATTTTTAGGTTTTGGTTTAGGTTTTAGTTTAGGTTTTTATTTTATTTTTTTAAAACATTTTTAGGTTTAGGTTTTTTTTTATTTTTAGGTTTTATATATTTTAGGTTTAAGTTTTATGGTTTTTATGGTTTATGCTTAGGATTTGGGTTTAGGGTTAGGGTTTTGGGGTTTAGGGTTTAGGGGTATGGTTTAGGGTTTAGGGTTTAGTGTTTAGGCTTTAGGGTTTAAGGTTTTTAAGGTTTATTGTTTAGTGTTTAGGGTTTAGAGTTAGCAGGTTTAGCATTGTTTAGGGTTTAGGGTTTTAGTTTAAGCTAATTTAAGGTTTAGGGTTTAAGGTTAAGGGTTTTAGGGTTTTAGGGTTTAGGGTTTAGTTTTTAGTATTCAGGGCTAGGGTTATGGTTTATGGTTTAGGTTTTAGGATTAATTTTAGGGTATGAGGTTTAGGGTTTAGGGTTTAGGACTTATGGTTTAGGGTTTAAGGCTAAAGGTTTAGGGGTTTTTTTAGTTTAGTTTTTAATTTTTATGTTTTCTTAGTTTTATTTTTTTTTATTTTATTTAGTTCATTTATCTTAGGTTTATTTATTTTAGTGTAGGGTTTTTTTAGTTTATTTTTAAGCTTTAGCATTAGGTTTATGTTTTTTTTTAAGTTTAGTTTTATTTTCATTTTACTTTTTAGGTTTAGGTTTAAGTTTTAGGTTTTTATTTTAGGTTTATTTTTAAGTTTTATTTTAATTTATGTTTAGGTTTATTTTTTTTATTTTATTTTATTTTATTTAGGGTTTAAGTTTACTTTATTTTAGGTTTAGGTTTAGGTTTTATTTATTTTAGTTTAGGTTTAGGTTTATTTTATTATGTTTATTTGAGGTTTAGGTTTTTTTTTTAGTTTAGAGTTTAGGTTTTATTTTTTATTTACTTTTAGGTTTATTTTTTTAAGGTTTAGGTTTTTATTTAGTTTTATTTTAATTTATTTTAAGTTTATTTTATTTTTTATTTTTAAGTTTTTATTTTATTTAGGTATTTTAGCTCTAAGTTTATTTTGTTTTTTAGATTAGTTTATGTTTTTATTTATTTTATTTCACTTTAGTTTTTATTTTTTAATTTATTTTATTTAGGTTTAGGATTAGGATTAGATTTTAGTATAGGTTTTATTTTATTTTATTATTTTATTTATTTTGTTTTTAGGTTTTTATTTATTATTTTAGGTTTTTTTAATTTGGTTTATTTTAGTTTAGGGTTTAGGGTTTAGTGTTTAGTGTTTAGGGTTTAGGGTTTAGGGTTTAGGGTTTAGGTTTAGAGTTTGGGGTTTAGGGTTTATTATTTAGGGTTTATGATTTTAGGGTTTAGGGTTTAGAGTTTAGGGTTGTAGGTTTAGGGTTTAGGGTTTAGGATTTAGGGTTAGTTTTAGGGTTTAGGTTTTTAGCTTAGGGTTTAGGGTATAGGATTTAAGGTTTTTGGTTGATGCTTTTAGGATTTAGGGATTTGGATTAGATGGGTTTAAGTTTAAGTTTAGGGTTTAGCTTTAGGTTTATGTAAATTTAGTTAGAGTTTAGGTTTAGTTTAGGATTTAGATTTAGGGTATAAGGTTTAATTTAGGGTTCTTTAGAGTTTAGGGTTTAAGTTAGTTAGGTTTAAAGTTAGATTGGGTTTAGGTTTAAGGTTTAGGTTTAGTTTAGGAGTTTTTTAGTATTTAGGGTTAGGGTTTAAAGGTTTAGGTTTAGTTATTAGTATTTAGGTTAGTTTAGGTTAAGTAGTTAGGAGTTTAAGTTTTTTATAGTTTTAGGTTAGTTTAGGTTTAGTGTTTAGGGTTTTAGGTTTAGATTTAGGGTTTATTTAAGGATTTAGGTTAGATAGGTTTAGTTTAGAGTTAGGTGTAGTTTAAGTTTAAGTTTTAAAGTTTAGGTTTTTAGGTTTTAGTTTAAGTTTAAGGTTTTAGGGTTTAGGGTTTAGGTTTAAGGTTTAGAGTTTAATTTTTTAGGTTTAGGAGTTTAGTGTTTAAACTTTAGGTTTAGTTAAGGTTTAAGTTAGTTTTAGGTTTAAGTTTGAATTTAGTCTTTAGGATTAACTTTTAGGTTTAGGTTTAGGTTAGGTTTAGGGTTTAAGTTTAGGTGGTTTAAGTTGGTTAGGGTTTAAGTAGGGTTATTTGATTTAGTTTAGGGTTTAGGGTTTAGGGTTTGGGTTTTAGGGTTTAGGGTTTATTTAGGTTTATTATTTTAGGTTTAGTTTTATTATTTATTTTTATTTTAATTAATTATTATTTTATTATTAGTTTATTTTTATTTATTTTATTTTAGGTTTATTTATTTTAGTTTTTTAGGTTTAGGTTAGGTTTATGTTTATTTTTTAGTTTAGTTTTATTTTTTTATTTTATTTTAGGTTTAGGTTTAATTTTATTTTTAGGTTTTGTTTATGTTTATATTTTATTTTAGGTTTAAGTTTTAGGTTTTATTTTAGGTTTATTTTAATTTTATTTTTTTCATTAGGTTTAGGTTTAGGTTTAGATTTAGGTTTATCTAGGTTTATTTTTTAGTTTAGGTTTAGGTTTATTTTTTTATTTTTTATTTTAGTTTAGGTTTATGTTTAAATTTATTTTATGTGGTTTAGGTTTATGTTTATTTAGTTTATTTAGTTTAATTTATTTTGTTTATTTAGTTTAGGTTTGTTTAGGTTTAGTTTAGGTTTTGCTTTAGGTTTAGGTTTAGGTTTATTTTAGTTTATTTAGTTTAGGTTTAGGATTACGCTTAGGTTTAGGTTTAAGTTTAAGTTTAGGGTTTAGGTTTAGGGTTTAGGTTTAGGTTTAGGTTTAGGTTTATTTTATTTATTTAGTTTATTTAGTTTATTTTATATTTTATTTTAGCTTTTACGTTTAGGTTTATGTTTATGTTTAGGTTTTAAGTTTAGGTTTATTTATTTATTTTAGGTTTTAGTTTATTTAGTTTAGATTTAAGTTTATTTAGTTTAGGTTTAAGTTTAGGTTTAGGTTTTAGGTTTATTTGTAGTTTTATTTTATTTAATTTATTTTATTTAGGTTTTAGTTTATTTAGTTTAGTTTAGGATTAGCTTTTTATTTATTTAGTTTATTTATGTTTAGGTTTACTTTTTTTTATTTTTTATTTTTTAGGTTTATTTATTTTTGTTTAGGTTTAGGTTTAGGTTTATTTATTTATTTAGTTTATTTAGTTTAGTTTATTTAGTTTCATTGTAAGTTTAGGTTCATTTTATCTTAAGTTTATTTTATTTATTTTTTATTTTAGGTTTAGGTTTAGGTTTAGGTTTTAGGTTTATTTATTTAGGTTTAGGTTTAGGTTTAGGTTTATTTAGTTTGTTTATGTTTATTTATTTATTTTATTTATTTTATTTTAGTTTAGGTTTAGTTTAGGTTTAGGTTTAGGTTTTAGGTTTAGGTTTAGGTTTTTTTATTTATTTTATTTATTTAGTTTATTTATTAGGTTTAGGTTTAGGTTTAGTTTATTTATTTATTTATTTTAGTTTAGTTAAGGTTTAGGTTTAGGATTATTTTATTTAGTGTAGGTTTAGGTTTACTTAGTTTAGTTTATTTCATTTATTTAGTTTAGGCTGAGGTTTAGGCTTAATTTAGGTTTATTTAGGTTTAAGTTTAGGTTTAAGTTTGGGTTTATTTTAGTTTATTTAGTTTAGGTTTAGGTTTAGGTTTTAGTTTAGGTTTAGGTTTAGGTTTTATTTAGGTTTATTTAGTTTAGTTCATTTATTTTTTTTTTTAGGTTTATTTATTTTAGTTTATTTATTTTAGGTTTAGGTTTAGGTTTATTTTATTTAGTTTATTAAATTAGTTTATTTTAGTTTAGTTTAGGTTTATTTTTTTATTAGTTTTATTTATTTTAGTTTAGCTTAAAGCTTAGGTTTGGTTTAGGTTTAGGTTTAGGTATAGGCTTAGGTTTAGGTTTAGGTTTATTTTTATTTAGTTTAGGTTTATACTTTATTTAGTTTAGGTTTAAGTTTAGGTTTAGGTTAGGTTTAGGTTTAACTTTATTTAGTTTATTTAGTTTATGTTAGGTTTAGTTTAGTTTAGGTTTATTTAATTAGTTCAATTTATTTAGGTTTAGGTTTAAGTTTAGGTTTTGGTTCTATTTATTTATTTAGTTTAGGTTTAGGGTTATTTTAGTTTAATTAGTTTAGCTTTAGGTTTAGGTTTATTTTTTAGTTTAGTTTAGTTTAGGTTTTGGTTTTGGGTTTAGTTTAGTTTAGGTTTATTTGTTTAGTTTACTTTAGTTTAATTTATTTTTGTTGGGTTTAGGTTTAGTTTAGGTTTATTTTAGTTTAGTTTAGTTTAGGTTTTATTTCTTAGTTTAGTTTAGGTTTATTTAGTTTATTAGGACTAGGTTTTGGTTTATTTATTTAGTTTAGGTTTATTTAGGTTTAGGTTTAGGTTTAGGTTTAGGTTTAGGTTTATTTATTTTAGTTTATTTAGTTTAGTTTATTTATTTTAGTTTATTTCTTTAGGTTTAGGTTTAGGTTTATTTTTATTTTAGGTTTGTTTAGGTTTAGGTTTATTTTAAAGTTTACTTCTATTTATATTTTATTTTATAGGTTTAGGTTTTATTTTTCATTTTTAGGTTTAGGTTTGGGTTTTTATTTTATTTTTTTAGGTTTAGGTTTTAGGTTTCTATTTTTGGTTTATTTTTAGGTGTTATTGTTTAGTTGAGGTTTATGTTTATTTTTAGTTTATTTTATTTTATTTAGTTTAGGTTTAGGTTTAGGTTTAGTTTATTTTAGGTTTAGGTTTAGGTTTTATTTATTCTAGTTTAGTTTATTCTAGTTTAGGTTTAACTTTATTTTATTTTTATTTTAGGTTTAGATATTTTTTTATAGTTTTGGTTTATGTTCTATTTTTTGGTTTGGTTTTTAGGTTTATATTTTTATTTAGGTTTTATTTTATTTTATTTTTGGTTTATTTTATTTTATTTTAGGTTTATTTTTATTTTATTTAAGTTTTTTATTTTCTAGTTTAGTTTAGTTTATTTTTTATATTTTATTTTAATTTCTTTTTATGTTTTGGTTTTTGTTTATGTTTTTTTTATTTTTTTATTTTATTTTTGTTGAGATTATTTTTTTTTATGTAGTTTATATTTAGGTTTTTAGATTTTTAGGGTTTAGGGTTTGTTTAGGGTTTTGGGTTTAGGGTTTAGGGTTTGGGGTTTATGGTTTAGGATTTAGGGTTTAGGTTTATGATTTATGATTTAGGATTTAGGTTTTAGGGTTTAGGGTTTAAGGTTTAGGGTTTTAGGGTTTAGGGTCTAGGATTTAAGGTCTAGGGTTTTGGGTTTAGCTCTTAGGTTTAGGGTTCAAGTTTTAGTTTAGGGTTTAGGGTTAAAGTTTTAGTTTAGGGTTTAGGGTTTTTGGCTTTGTTTAATAGAGAATAAATTCATATTAAACATTTCTTCTTTTCGATTTTATCAACCAAGTAACAGACCAAGTTTTCTAAGACATAAGCGTCAATATAGATCAAAAATTAGCACGATAGCGTAAATCAAAATCATAGAAAACTAGAATAATCTCTACTATAATGACACACTTCAATAAATATCAAATTGGATTGGTTGTTCTGTAGTTTCCTTAGTTCCATAAGAACTACCCTGGCCTCTCGAGTAGCTGGATCCGCCATCATATCTCCAATCTCTCCTTCCGCCACCACCATGGTTGTAACCTCCGTCGCTCCTCTCGCCTCCAGAAACACCACTGCTCAAACCACCACCTTCATATCCATCAGCACCTCCAGATCCCCCACCACCATTGCGATAACCACCACCTCCGCCTTTGCCTCCACCGATCTAGGCGAGCTTATTGGGTGATGTTTACGCCATCAAGGTTCGCATTTTAGGGTTGTGGTTTATGTTTAAGTTTATTAGGTTTTACGGTTTGGTATATTTTTTAATTTATTTAGTAACTTTAGGGTTTAGGGTTTAGGGTTTAGAGTTAGGGTTTAGGGTTTAGGGTTTAGGGTTTAGAGTTTAGGGTTTAAGTTGGTTTAGGGTTTGGGTTTTAGGGTTTATAGGTTTAGGGTTTTAGGGTTAAGTTTAGAGTTTTTTTTAGGGTTTATTAGTTAGGTTGGTTTAGGGTTTAGGTTTAGGTTTAGGGGTTTTAGAATTAAACACTTTAGTTTTTTTATTTAGTTTTAGTTTATTTATTTTAGTTTATTTTATTTTTAGTTTAGGTTTAGTTTTAAATTATTTAGTTAGTTTATTTATTCTAGGTTTATTTATTTTAGTTTAGGTTTTTATCTTATTATTTAGGTTTAGGTTTATGTTTATTTTTTAGTTTAGTTTTTTTTTAAGTTTAGGTTTTATTTATTATTTTTTAAGTTTAGGTTTTTATTTTATTTTATTAGGTTGAGGTTTTAAGTTTTTATTTTAGGTTTGTTTTAATGCTTTACTTTTTAGTTCAGGTTTATGTTTTTTTTAATTTAATTTATTTTAGGGCTTAGGTTTAATTTATTTTAGGTTAAGGTTTAGGTTTTACTTATTTTAGGTTTATTGTTTAGGGTTTAGGGTCTAGGGTTTATGCTCTTAGGGTTTAGGGTTTAGGGTTAGGGATTAAGGTTTAAGGTTTAAGGTTCAAGGGTTTTTTGATTTTAGGGTTTAGGGCTTAGGGTTTAGGGTTTAAGGTTTAGTGCTTAGTATTTAGGCTTTAGGGTTTAGGGTTTTTAGGTTTTAGGGTTTAGGGTTTAGGGTTTAGGGTTTAGGGTTTAGGTCTAGCTTTATGTTATAGTTTTGTGTTTAGGGTTAGTTTAGGTTGAGTTTAATAGTAGTTTAGTTTTAGGGGTTTAGGCTTTAGGGTTTAGGGTTACTTAAAATTTTAGAGTTTAAGGTTTTAGAATTTAGGGTATAAATTCTAAGGTTTTGGGTTTAGGTTAGGGTTTATGGTTTAGGGCTGACACATGCTTAGTGCCGGAAGTTGGTGACCTGATGGAAGGGGAGCCGGCGCCAGTGGCAGCCCGTCTTACGGTCTAACGTGAAATTCCTTGTCGGGTAAGTTCGACCATGAAAGGCATAATGATCTCAGCTGGAGATTGATGGTTGGTCAAAATGTATTTTCTGGTCGATGATTCCCGTCAGGATAGCCATTTCAGAGGACTTCCATAATCTCTTTGTTTTCTTCTTTCACAATAATTCAGATGTAATCCCATAGAGATGATAAAGTGGACTAAATGAATTCATCTCAAATCAAACTTTGCACCTTCGCTCATCCCTTTCATTCAGAATCTCACATCACGATCTCTCTTTTGTCTACAATTGGATTAAAAAAGGCCTACTTGGAGAGTACATTCGCAAGAATGAAACTCAAAGGAATTGATGGCCCGAGTCAGACATCAGATTGCTTCGATTGGAATTATCCGAGGTGCCAGAATGTCCACTTTTCAATATATTCTAGTCCGGATCGAGGAGCCAACCCCAAGCAAGATGGGAAGCAAAAAGAATTGATTTTTGAGCCATTCAAGATGTTGAACAACAAAGTTTTCTTTTAGAGAAAAACATCATTATGGAAGAAAACACTTCCCTTTGTTCGGAAGAAAAGGAGGATCTAGACAAAATAGATGAAACATAAGAGGTCTGAGAGATTCCCAGAAATGGCGGATCTATTCACTCTATCAATAACCGAGTTGGATCTAGCCCTTTTTTATTTTTAATGAAATAGAATTCTTTCTATTTCTTTGGATTTTTCTTACTTCGTATCTTTGGGTCAAATCGAGTCAAGTGGCTAAGCCATAAGAAGTTTGAAACTCTCACAATCTGTACAAGAGACAATTGCTTCTGAATCGTAAAATACTTGCGCAAATAGCCCTATCAAATAAGAATTATTTTGATATTATTTCAAAGAAATCTCGTTCATTTGGGGTTATAGTTGAACTATGCATTTTTGGGATCTTGCTCCATTGATGACAGTGGGTAGGTAGAGAATACCTAGCTGGTATTTTATAAGAAATTTCTAGCCAACCTTCCAAAAATCTTTACCATGTTTAGTAGTTTCTCAATGGCTTCTCACTTGAGCGAAAACAAATGAATTAGGTCACCAACTTCCTTGACCTTCCAGCACTAGGCAGCTGATATAATAATGATTCCATGGGTCAGGTCCACTTACTTTTTATTCCTTTCCAATTTTATGATGGATTTGATCTTTTTTTTTCTTTTTTTTCCTTTTGATTCTATTTCCATAAACGGAATCACACTGTAGGATTTCAACTTATGACATTGGATTTTGGTTTCTCTCGCTTTTGTCATAGCAGGCCTCAAAAATACAAAAGCAAGGTTCATACCAATTTTGTCTCCTTTCGCTGGGAGGATTCGAGAAATCCTATTGATTACTGGTGTTGTTAGGTGCTCCATTTCCTCATTGAGGCCAAACCTCAACTTGTGCTTGAGAGATCGCTGTCCATAAAAGAAATAAAGTTTTTTATCTGAATGGAATATGAATTAAGAAAAAAATGGAAAGACCCCTTAACTATTGAAGTTGTTAATAGAATGAATCACAATTTTACCACTAAACTACAACATGGATTCTAGCAATGCAATGGAGTTGGGCCCTCATGTCAATCTGAATGAATCAGTCTTTTCACGGGGGTCCATTAAACCAATCCTCCCTGCCTCAACCACTCTATTCCCTCTCTCTTAAAATATAGAAAAATGGAGTCCATGAGCAAGGAAGAATGGAAGAAGAAGAAGATTGGGATCATCCTGTGGTTCCCGGATGATGGGAGAAACTTCCTTGACCAATTGGGTAGATCAAGAAAATAGCTGTAGTAGCCACAACAGGAGCTGAATATGCAACAACAATCCAAGGAATCTCGAATCAATGGAAATTTTATTGATAAATTTATCATCATGAATTGAAAATTGGATTCCATTGTTAATTGCTCCTATCAAAAATAGGATTGACTACGGATTCGAGCCATAGCACATAGTTTCCAAAAATCCATTTTCTCGATCTAAATTGAATAATTTTTATATAAAGAAGATTTTTTCTGCATGCTCTATTCGAGGTGGTTTATGCCCACTTTTTGAAATTTTCATATGGTCTGATGAGAGGAATGAAAATGATGATAAGAAAGGATTGATCAAATCCTATTGAGTATGACTTACTAATACTACAGAATGTTCTTGTGACTTATGGCCAATACTAGGTATATAAGCAGTGATTTCAAATCCAGAGGTACATATAAATTTGCATGGATAATACCCCTTTTTCCACATGGGTGAGGTCTCTGGTTCAAGTCTAGAGAACTGGAAGGTTCATAGAGGAATACAGAATGATTAAACCCTCATGAATCAATTTTTGTTCTTTCATTCAAGGGAACCCCCTTTAAGTCCCTGAACTTCTGAAGTCGTGTTTCTAATCGATAGGGAAACAGCCCGGATCACCAGTTAAGGCCCCTAAATGACCGCTAAGTGATAAAGGAGGGTATTCAGGTATCCACTTCAAAAGAAACTTACGATCATAAGTGGAAAGCTCATATTCTTCAATCATTGATAAACAGTTTGTTGGACAATACTCGAACGAATCAAATTAGATGGTTCTATTTCTCAATCTTTCTGACTTGCTCCTACAAAAATCATGAAGTTGAAAGTACCAGATATTCCTAAAGGCATGTGAAATCTTAGGGTTTTCCTCCTCCTCTCATGATTTTTTTCATTAACCACCCTGGATTCTTTCATTTCAAATATAGGATTGCCTACCATCGATACCAGAATTGATAGAGTTTTCCAAAAAAACCTATTAGTAACAAAACCTTCTTCAAAAAGGTCTAAAGGATAAGCTACTTAAGCAATATATTGATTTTTCTCCCCAACAACAGCCTCTATGTGGTAGCATCTTCCTTTGTAATGATCAAGACTGGATCAAAAATATTAATACTTGAGTAATTTAATAAATAAAGTAAAAAAAAGATATGATTCTTAGAATTCAGATTGGATAACATTATATCAAAAATTAAACAAAAAATTGTTAAATTAGAAACGCTTTCATAAAAATTCTCATATAATCCGAGCAGATAGCAACAACCATTTCAGCGGACATACAATATCTATAGGATAACTTCCATCGTGAGATTCATTTGTGGATTTCATATGATATCCATGACCTGGTCCCACTCGTTATCAGTGGGATCAGTGGTACTTCCAATAAGAAATATATCAAAGAGTTGGGGCCGGACTAGGCGAAATATATCGGAAGCTTGGTCTAAAATTCCCAAAAAATTAGCTTTTATGATTTAGCCACACACCAAAACCAACATTTCACTAAAACTCCATTCAACCATTAGTTTGATCCTTCAGTGGAATCTTGAATATCAAGATATTTACCAATCCCATTGATCGCTTTTCATTGGGATTATTCATTTGTATATCCTTATTATATATTTCATTGAATTCCTATTTTGTAGCTGCCACACAGTTCCTCAACAAATAGTTTAAGAGTAAGCATTAAAAATCTCCAAGATAAGATCATTTTTTGTTTAAGGAAATAAATCACCTATTTTATGACACATGCTGGGAAAGCCGTGTGCAATGAAAACTACAAGCAATATACTAAAGTAAATATTTCATTGAAATATTCAATTATAGAATAATCTTTTTCTCGAAGGGTCAGAAAAAAATTGGTCTGGATCTACTACGGGAATGAGTTGGAAGATCCCAAACAAAAAATAGCGGTATTTTCTAGCAACAACATAATGGAGTGGAACGGATCCCAATAAGCCATTTCACATGTTAGGTGTAGCTGTATTTGGCTCGTGATATCTCAACAAATCCTTAACCAATTACCATTAAAGAGGAAAAATGGAGTCTTTTTCTAAAGAAAGTCCATCAGTCCACACAGTTGTCCATGTACCAGTAGAAGATTTAGCTACTACCATAGGATTTATTCAATCACATAGTTTGCGCTCTTAGAATTTGGTGCCTTTGTGGAAATCTATTTGATTACATCACCAATTGGGAGTATTATTCATTTCAAGCTCACCAAGTAGGTTTTTATCCTTCCTATTTCGAGTGTCTTCTTAGATAGTTTGGAATATAATTCGGTGTAGATGAAGCTAGCAAAGTGATGGTTGAAGTTTGTGAAGGACTTTGTGGTGCACATCAGTCAAGTCCCAAGATGGCGAAGATCAAATGATGAGCTATTGGCCATCTATGGTGAGAGATCAATCATGCTAAGAGGTGCCATGAATGCTAAGTACATAGGAATATAATCCATCAACCTCCAAATCCATTACACCCAACAATAGCATCATGGCCATTCGAATGCTGGGGTACAAATGTAATTGGTTTTTTGTCATTATCACCGAGCTACTTTGAAATCTGATGGTGTTTTTCGTAGTAGTCCACGAACCATTCCGACCGACGGTCAAAAATTCTTCAAATATGTCCTTGAATTTATTCAAGACTTGAGCAAAACTATCATATTTGCGCATAGCCAGTATAGTAAGTAAATTATACTCAAAATATCACTTTCTCAAGTAATGGGGATACTATAAGCATTCCATTAGTAGCCGTACTGGAAGGTGCTGCTGGATCACCTCCTTTTTAGGGAGAGCTAATGCAAACATAGCACGGCTAAAAGTTATCCAACCCCTTGGACTACTACAAAAAACACCATTGGATTTCAAAGTAGCCTGGTGACAATGACAAAAAACTACTCTTACTATTTTCATAGTATGATGACAGTCGGGGCGGGCATGCCCTCATCATCTAGTGGTTCAGGACATTTGGTCTGTTGATACTTGATTTTGAGAACTCGTAAGGCCTATAAAAGCCTGTCATTTTTTTCTCAAAATCTGGGTTATGAGTGTGGCTCAAAAAGGTTTATTGGGCACTATGCAAAGTATTAGAAATATGGGAAAGAAGTACCATTCGGGTAATGTTTCCAACGGAGTTGCAAACGGATCCGCCAGTTCACCTATCATTGACAGCTCTAGAACTGCTAAACCCATTGTTTGATTTATAATGAACAATTCTCAAAGAATCTTATTATTTCTTTTGAAATCTTTTTTGTTTTCATTCGGTACAAAACTACAATAACAAAGATGCTTGATGTCTACTCTTGATTCAACAATTCCTTCAAAATCTGAGGATATTTTCTTCTACATCTTGAAACCAAGCCAATTTTGGAGCGACTTTGTGATAATGGAACCAACAAGCAAACATCATTAATGATACAAAGAACAATGACCTTACATTTCTTTATCGCCATGAAAGGAGTCCATTTGGAAATCGTCCGCCCTGCACGTGCACCCCGAGTCATATTATGGGCCGGAGCAATGAACCTATTTGAAGTGGCTCATTTCATACCAAAGAAACCAATGGAATCATCAAATATTTGATCTTTTCTAACATTTTGGTAGTTTTGATAGATGGAGATGGAATTGTGAGGCTAATGTTCCTTTTAGAAGGGAAGAATCCAAGTTCTACTATTCTATTATAGAATAATTAGAATTCAAGAACTACGATCTTTGTCCCTGGAACTGAATCATTTCCTTGTATCTAAAAAGAACTTTCAGATGGACAGGAAGGAAGTTTGATCTTTTTAAGGAATCTCTAGATCTAGATATTCATTTCACATCAACCTTTTCAAACCTGCTTTTTTAACCAAAAATATTTGTGACAAAATCATAGATGCCAAGGGTGCCCTAAAGTTCCTCCACCAAATTGTAGTACATAATCATCCTCGAAGATTTCGGTTAGGGTGGGCATATGTCAAACATGAATACCCCTTGAAGCCAAAAATATTGAACAATATAATAGAGAAGTAAAGATAATTATTTATGCTCCCAGTGTGCCTATGATTTAGCACCAGGCGAATTTTTAGCTTGTATGACACTGCCTTTTTTATTTTTTTATGGGTTAATTCTACTATTAGACCCACTATTCAATTATCTAGGAAATAGAATCTCTAGTTCACTCAAAAAAGAACTAGCATTATCAATATCAAAAATATGATTGTCAATATCAAAATATACAGAATAAGTGTCACCATTACTATTTCTAACTAAAGAAGTATTGTGAAAATACTTTTATGAGATGGTTTTATTGAAAACATTTGAAAACATCAAGAAAGTCAAAAAAATTATCGAGCCGGATCTAGTGTTTCATAGGGGATTTGCCTTTTTTACATAATAGGATTCAATTTAAGATTTGGGTTGTGATTAATCATTTGCTATGTCAACAATAGTTCTATAATTCACTTCTCCTCGCAACTATCATTGCTTATGGACCCAAACTTGGGTGATCTATCCATGACTAGGATGAAGCTTGGGTGATACTAAGTGGAGGTCTGAACCGACTGATGTTGAAGAATTAGTGGATGAGTTATGGTTAGGGGTGAAATGCCACTCGAACCCAAAGCTAGCTGGTTCTCCCCAAAATGCATTAAGGCGTAGCAGTTGATTGCACATCTAGGGGTAAAGCACTATTTCATATTCATACTGGTACAGTAGTGGGTAAACTGGAAGGGGAACGTGAGATGACTTTGGGTTTTGTAAATTTATGACATTTAATACATTCCAATTGCCATTATAAAAATTCATTCTAGCATTCTTAACATATCGATAATTGAAGTATCTAAGGCTGCATCAATCGAGGATAGATAGCAACAACCATTTCAGCGGACATCAAAAAATGTGACGAGATTTATATTCACCAAATTCAGTATAAGCTCAAGACACATAAGTGCTCTAACCATGCTTCGGCTTGTGATTAGTCTATAAATACTGATAGAAAATAAATAAAAACTTAGTGATTGAAATAAATAAGAAAAAAAAGATGAAGGAGGATTTTCAATGCGATATATAAAAACATATCTCTCAATGGAACCTATGCTAACCACTCTATGGTTTGGGTAGCGGTCTATTATAGAAATTAATCATTTATTTCCGGATGCCTTGTCCTTCCCCTTTTTTCATCTTGATTGAATTTTTTTATTGATCTGTGAAAAAATGAAGAAGATTTGAGATATAATTCCATGTAACATGGCTCCAATTTAGCCTCCTTTTTCTTTTCTATTCTTAAAAAAGAAAGAGAAAGAGTGTATCAACCCTCAGTCAAATTACAATGAATCTACAATAGAATTTTTGGAAAAATAAATGGAAATGTGGATCTTTACGTTGTAAATCCTTTTTCAATTTAGATTTTTGAACTACCTAAACAAGAATTCTAAAAACTATTCGATTTGGATCGGGAAAATGGATTTTAGGAAACCGTGTGCTATGGCTCGAATCCGTAGTCAATCCTATTTTTGATAGGAGCAGTTGACAATGGAATCCAATTTTTCCCATTATTTGACTATCCATAACATAATAAAGAGAAGGACTCCAAGTTGTTGTTGAATAGTTTAGTTTCTCAACAAGAAAGAAAGATTTTCTTATTATTCCCATTTGATTCTTTTTTATTTTTTTTATTATATTATCATATTGAATTCTATTTTTATTGTTCCTTTTCTTCTTTATCAAAACTAAAAAAAATGAAAGAAAATAAAGGATTAATTCGTTCTTAATAGTTATTTATTTTTAGTGAATAGTAGCATCGAATTGCTTTATATGGATCTTATAAGGTTGAAACCAAAAGTGAAAATAAGATTGCCAAAAATTCACAAGATGAAATTTCCATTTCTTCATCGTAATAAGAGTTCCTTTTGAAGCCAAAATCACTTTTCCTTTATATCAAACACTAGTATTTGATACTGGGTCATTCATAGCAGGTTGTTTAAATTTCGTGGGTGGCATAGCTACCGAGATAAATGCCGAATGAAAACTTCATTCTCGGATAATTCGATAATTTTAATGAAAGCATTTCATTTGCTTCTCTTCCATGGAGGCTTCATTTTCCCGAATGGCACTCTTCAAATAGGAATCCATTTTTTAGAAGGATCCTAGCTTTCTTGCTTTGGTGAGTCATCCAAGATCCTTTCGATGACCGTGGCAAGACTCACAGGTTTGACCGGAGGTAAGGATGTTTCAAAGAATGATCTAATCATTTGAATCTTTTTTGTGAAGTTTATAAATTATACGTCCCCTGGTTGAATCAAAATGACTCATTTTGATTTTGACTCTATCTCCGTAGTATTCGTATAAAGCATTGATTCTCCCTAAAATATAACATAGAATTAGATCTTCATTATCTAATCAAACTCGAAAGTTCCTCAAACAATGTGATATCTCACACCGAGTAATCATGAATCTATTCCTTCACTTTTTTGCCAAGGAATTTAATTAGTATCTTCATCTTCATAGATTCAGTTTTAAGAATCAATTTTTTCGTACTAGAAACCATTTTTGTTCAAAAAGATACCAAAGCGGGTGATTGACTCATTCCATATTAGAAAGAATCACAGGAAATCCTTTGATAACATGGATTCCTATTTCTCAATGATATCCCATGATCGAGATAATTAGTTGAATCTCATGAAACCATTTAATAGAAGTTTTTTGATATCTTCTTTTTATAAAGAAAATCAACTTCGATTCTCGAATGATCCACATCACTTCTAGTACATCCCCTTTTGTTTAATAAAAGATTCCCCTTTTGTTTAATAGTACATCCCAATAGGGGACGATTATACAAAAAGGAAAAGAAATATGAAACATAAATCATGGGTCAACTAAGCCTTCTCGGGGGCTTGCTTAAGAATAAGAAAAAGGAATCTTATGGAAATATCATGTAATAAGGATTGATCCTATTCATGGGGATTTCGTAAATATCTCATTCCAAATTTGAAACAATTAGGACTTTTTCATAGATTGGATGCAGTTACTAATTCATGATATGCTTGAATGAAAACTTCATTCTCATTATATGAGTTTTATGAAAGCATTTCATTTGCTTCTCTTCCATGGAAGATTCATTTTCCCAATGTATCCAAATTTTTGGATTAATTATTCTTCGATGATCGATTCAACCTCTAAAAAGATAGACCTTGGTTCTATTTCATCTCTTCAACAAGTTTAGTAAGGAAACCATAGCTGGAATTGAGATCTCATTCAAATACAAAGATAGCAAATATCTGGAATTTCTTTTTTTATCCTATACGGATGATCCGATTCGCAAGGACCATGATTGGGAATTTTTTTATCATCCTTCTCTGAGGAAGAAATGAAATATAATCAACTTGAATTCGGGATAGATATTCAAAACATTAGGGACAGACTTGATTTGTTATCTCATGTATATGCTTTTAGTGAGACCAATTGGGGAGAGTTTCTTCAAACAACAAGGGGGATTCTTTGGTAACTTCTAATTTAATTAGGGAAACCACTGAAAATGAGTCAAAATAGATCCCTTTCTTGGATGTTTCAAACCACTTTATTCTATTCCTTTTTTATTATTATGAAGCAATAAGAAAAGAGTAATCCATCGATTTTATGAAGAATCCAATACCTATGGATTTATCCTTATGAAACATCCTGCAAATCCTTTTCTTTTTATACTCAACTCTTTCTACTAAACTAAAGCAAATAATAAAAAGAAAAAATCTCTATTTCTATTCTTGCATTTATTCTCTATTCCATTGGTGACAGCCATTTCAGGTTAAGAAGATGATTCAAGCGCCTTTCTAACAAGATTTTGCTTTTAACATAGGGATTGCTAAAAGCAAAATTAGGGAAAAGAACCCATTGTATGGGAAATCCTTCAAGAAATGATGTAAGGATCTATAGAAAAGTGAAAAGATTTTTGGCCCCGGTTTAAATTCAATGAAAATAAGAAATGAAAATAAGATTCAATTGGAGATGGTAAAAAAGAAGTAAACTGTATTACTCTGCTACCATCGATTGTACAAATGGTACTTCAAACTTGGAGAGCATGAAGAAATTCATGATACTTCTTTATCTTTTGAGTTGTTCTACCGATCGGTCACTCAAGATCTTTGGTCTTCATCCGCAGATGAAAAAATTAGATCACTTCTTATGCATTCGAAATGATAAAGGAGTACTCGGAGGCGAGATGAAAATAGGATATATCCTATCTATATTTTATATATAGAATATTCAAATATCTGAAATAGATCTTAAAGGTATTCTTGTAAAATGTTTCCTTTTTTCTGCAATTAGGATTATATTGATTATACCTATTTGTACAAATTCCTCGGAGGCTATAACTATAGAATAGCCTATCCTCATGAGTTATCGCATTTATCCGAAAGTGATCCACAAATGATGAAAATCTCTTATTTTCTTGCTCCTATCTCGATGAGAAGAAACCAAAGCTCTCATTATTTGTTGAGTAGTTGTTCGAGTAAGTCTTGAATGAGCCCCTTTCATCCGCATTACGATGAAAAAATTGGATCACTTCTTATGGATTTGTTGAGAATGATTCTAGTTCATGGCATATTACAATTATTACTATTAGAAGTAGAAGGTGCTGCCTGAGGATTCTCTCATGGACAAAAAATATTACAATTTGATAATAATCGAGTGACATTACTTCTTGGTTCCCATTTTTATTTATATGAATATTTCATATTGACAATAAATTTTTTCACCTTAATGATTGACCTGTTTCTTATTCGCACAAGAAAACCCCGCTTTCTTTACTTTTGTTTACCTATCCTAAAATAACAAATTGAGTTCTTATAGGCATTTTGCATGCTACTATTTTCATAGCGATTTGGATACAATTTTGATACTCCACTAATTTAAAGTATTCACTTTTAACAATGGAATACCCAATATTCGAGGGATCCCTTGCCCGAACCCATATGTGTTTCTCTAGGTCTCAAAGTAACAGGTTTTTCGTGAAAGATATGTATCCATATCTTTCCACACGTGATATATCATGTCATTGTCTTCATGCTTCTATTTGTCTAGTGTGATCCAAGCAGTTCAAGTGCTAAGAGCGATTCCAAAACAAACTGATTGCCCTGCTAGATTCGTGTAAAGGGTCGAGAAACTAAACACCACTATTCCCAGCAACCTAGAGCTATGCCTTCTTTTGCACTATTATGTTGTGGATCACATTGTTTGAGGAACCCTAGATGTCAGGAGTAAAGGATCACCAACAAGGCATTCTAGTGCATTGTAGATTATTATCCAAGACTGTTGTGTTTCTCTTATAATAAAATACTATTTAGAATTTTAGAATAAACTATAATAATAATAGAATAAAATAAAAAATAAGAAATAAAAGATTATCTAAAAGTAAGAAAAAATAAAGAATATATACCCAGAGAGAGAGAGCCCAATCTATGATCTTTTGCTTTCCTTTTCTATCAAATTTTGGTTTCTTTTCCTTGAATCAGAGAGGCCCGAGAGATGTGGTTTAGTTCTCTAATAGACCGAGGGATAAGTAATTCCACTTCACTTAACGTGTCTCCACATCCAACCATCATGTCACTCCTTTATGTAGCATAGGATAGGCTAGCATGATAGGCCGGTCATGAACATGAGAGAATATTTATGGACGTAAAAATATTGTAAATTTGATCTAAGAAATTATTCCATCTCATGTACCTCCCTTGATTTGGGAATAGCGACATGAACTAAATGTCTATCCAAGCTAAGGAACTTACTCCAAAATGTCCTAACAAATGATGATTGAGATAAGATTCATTTTGAACCAAGAAATGCTTGGTTTCCATTTTGTTGTAAGTGTAATCAACTCGCTATTAAGTCTAGACAAAATCTTAGAAATTATACCCTTATTCCCATGCCTTCCGCTACTTTATCACCTACTTTGATTTCACATTTTTGTGAAATGGATTCCTATTTGAAGAGCATAACCGGTTTTTTCTATCAAATGGGCTCTTCCCTTCACCGCCCCCATGGGGATGGTCTACAGGGTTCATAGCGAACGAGCCTATTACTCGCTACATCAAACAATTTCTACTAATGAAACCATGTAAATACATCGGGAAAAAATAATCAAAATATAGGAGTTCTTCTATTTAGAGAACTCCCATTTTTCACTAGGAATCCATGTTTGTTGGATAAGATTGGTTAAATTTGGAAACTCCTAAGAAACTCATTTATATCTTTCTTTCAAAAAAAGGTGTTTTGAAAGGAAAGATAGAAAGAGATGATGAAGATAAGGATCCTCAAAAGAATTACAACACCACCATAAATATATTCTATTTTTCAAAGAAAAGTGTTCGCTCAATAAAGACCTAAGATATTGATCATAAATAAGAAGACTGTTTATGAAGAAATAGGAATAAATATTCAAATTCATATACATAAGAATTATGTAGGAACCAAAAGAATCTTTTCTTGAATTTTCACTTCGTTCCGGTGAAAGAATAATCATTAAGTCCTCCTCTTTCTGGACAACACATACAAAGAGACCCGCCAACAGTCAAGTTTTTAGTGAACTTCTAAAAGATAGATATTTTATTTTATTTATGATTAGGACCTTTCTTTCCTATCTTCCATCCATCTATTTTCTTTAGTTATAACTTTAAATTTCTAAAAATTTTAATAATAAAATAATAAAAAAAATTTAATAAAAAATAAAACAAAAAAGAAGCATGAATGTTTGGAATCCATATTATGCAAGGAGACATTGCTTTTGCTTTGAATTGAAGGGTTATGTCATAATAAATCCAACACTTGCCCTGAGTGACTTCAATATCATAATTTCTAGTAAATAATTAAAATAATCATATCTATTTTAATGAGAAGGTCTACGGTTCGAGTCAGATAGCCCTAATACATTTTGATTTTGTTTTTGTATAGAAATTTGAGGAAAAGAAAAATCTCTATTTGATGGGGCTTCATCTATGTTACGCCGATTTTCTATGGATGGAACCATATTCTAAATGAACAAGAGCCAATCCAATTGATCTTGTAATATTCCTTCATTTCAGAGACAAGGGACATCATTTGCATGGATATAGTAAGTCTTGCTTGGGCTTTAATGGTAGTGTTTACATATTTTCACTTTCACTTGTAGTAGAAGGTGTGGGCTTTAGAACTAGAAGATTACTTAATTTAGTACTTTAAAAAAATCTATTTGTATCAATTGTAATCATCTTACGAAAGCTTAAAAAAACAATAAAGAAAATTATTTCCTTTTATTTTTGTAGATGTGCCCAATTATTTTTGTGACAAGAACATTCTATCAGTATCTATTTGAACCAAAGTCTTCCCATTTTCCATAAATCTTTTTTCAATTCTAAGAAATTATTTCATTATTTCCACTGAAGTAATGAAAAGTCATTTCATTTTTTTAGTTGGAACTTTAGGTGGTTCTCGAAAAAAGATAGCAAAAAAAATTATCCCTAAAGTTGAAACTAATAGGAATAAAGCAAGCAAAAAAGGAGAAAGGGTCTAGAGCAGCGTGATCGGGTATGTAGTATACATCTGACCCCTAGTCAATCTCTTTCTCTTGGCTAATGAAAATTTCTCTTTCAACTTTGACTATCCTATCACTTATGAAAGAGGCCTAAGCCTATGCCAATGGACTCATGACATCCATGCACTGAGTCATCAAATGACACACCCTAATTATATGCATCGTTCACGTGGTTAAGACCATTCCAACTCTCTTTTCGCATACATAAACCAACCCAATTAGATAAGCACAAAAATAAAATATTGGCTGATGAATTAGTGGTTGTTGTTCTAGCAGGAAATTCTTTGGCCTTGAATAGGGGTATTCAAGAACAACAGGTTGTTCCTACTCGATATCATCAAGAATTCTT
>CM038214.1:367246238-367418423 GCA_021442155.1 Cymbidium sinense | reverse complement strand
TAAAATGAAGATAAAAGCCTAAACTAAACTAAATAAGATAAACCCTAAGAATAAAAACCTAAAATAAAATAAAACTAAAATGTAAAATAAAAATAAAAACAAATATAAAGAATAAATAAAACTAAATTAAAACAAAAGAAACCTAGTAAACAAATAAAACCAAAAAAATAAATAAAATAAAACTAAAACAAAAAAAACCTAAGCCTAAATAATAAACCAAATAAAATGATAAATAAAACCTAAACTACCTAAATAAATAAACTAAACTAAAACTAAATTAAATAAATAAAACTAAAATAAACCTAAACTAAACTAAAATGAACTTAAATAAAACATAAGATTAAAACCCTAAACTTAAACTAAAAAAAATAAAACTTAAACCTAAACTTTAAATTAAAAATAAAACTTAAAATAAAATAAATACACTAAAAAATACAATGTAAACCTCAAAATAAATAAACTAAATAATAAACCTACTTAGGCCCTGGGCTCACCCAACTAGGCCTAAACTAGACCTACCTGGGCAAACCCTAGCCTAAACCACAAACCCTACTGGGCCCTGGGCTCACCCTAAACCCTACCTTAAAACCTCTCTAAACCTGACCTAAATTACCCTATCCTGGGCCCAAAAAATAATATAAGCCATGACCCTAAACCCTGGGCCCCACTCTATACTAACTAAACCCTAATTAATAAGATCAAAACAATTAAGGCCCACTAAAGAGAAATAAATAAATAAATCCTAAACTAGACCCTAACCCTACTCAAAAAACCTAAACTACTAATAAACCTAAAAATAATAATACCTAAAAATAAATAAAATAAAATAAATAATAAACCATAAACTAAACTCCTAAATATAAACCTAAAATAAAGATAAAATAAAACTAAACTAAAATAAATATACACCTAAACTAAAATAAAATTCTAAATAAAATAATAAATAAGCCTAAAATAAAATAATAAATTGATAAAATATAAAACCTAAATAATTAAATAAATATAAAATAAAACTTAAAACAAAATCTAAACCTAAAATAAATAAATAAACCAAAATAGTGATATTTTAAATAAATAAATAAAATAAATATGCCTGCTTAATTTAAAAAAACCCTAAATTAAAAAATAAAAAACCCTAAGTCTACTTGCTAAACCCTAACCCAAAAAACTAAACTAACCACACCTGGGCCATATTTTGTGCTACCCCAGGCCCTGAGCCCTAGATCCAAAACTTTTGACCTATAACCCTCACTTTGCCCCAAACTAATCCATTGACTACACCTGACTTAATTAGACATAAAATAAATGATAACTAAAATAAATAAATTTAAATTAAAATCAGGCTATACCTAAACAAACCAAAAATAATAAAAAAATAAAACTAAATAAAATAAATAAAAACCAAAACTAAACTAAAAAATAAAATAAACCTAAAAATAAATAACCTAAATAAAATAAAAATTAGACATAAAATAAAAATAAAATAAAGCTAAAATAAAATAAAATAAAAACTAAATAAAAAGCTAAACCTAAAAAATAAACCTAAAAGTAAATAGATAAAGAAAACCTAAACCCTAAACTAAAAAAAACCTAAACCTAAAATAAAAATAAACTAAACCTAAACCTCACCTAAGATAAATAAAACTAAAATAAATTACACCTAAACCTAAACCTAAAATAAACTAAACCTAAACCTTACAACAATAACAACAACAACAAGCCTTAATCCCACTAGGTTGGGTCGGCTACATGAATCCTTCGTCTCCATTGTGTCCTATTATGTGTCAAATTCTCATTTAAATCAAGTATACTAAGATCATTTTTTATACATGTTAACCATGTCTTTTTAGGTCTATCTCTACCTTTATTAACATAAGGAAAATCTAATGCATCTACTCTCCTAATCAGTCATGTGCTTTATGTGGCCAAACCATCTAAAGTGACTCTCCCTACTCTTATCTACCATTGGAGCTACTCCAACTTTTTCTCGAATATACTCATTTTACATTCTATCTCTAAGAGTAAAGCCACTCATCCAACTAAGCATCCTCATCTCTATAACACTTAACTTAGTCTTATGCCTCTCTTATATTGGCCAACATTCTACACCATAAGTCATTGCAGGTCTTACCACCATTTTATAAAATTTTCCCTTAAGTTTAAGTGGAACATTTCTATCACATAATAGGCCAGATGCATTCCTCCACTTCAACCATCCAACTTGAATTCTACTAATAACATCTCCATCTATTTCCCCATCATTTTGGATAATAGAGCCTAAATATCTAAAAAACTCACTCATATTAATGACTTGTTCACCTAATGTCACAACACTACCACTAGAACTTCTACAACTAAAATTAAACTCCATATATTCAATTTTAGATCTACTTAAATGAAAACCTTTAGACTCTAGAGTTGACCTCCATAATTCAAGTTTCTATTGGACTCCCTCTCTAGTCTTATCAACAAGAAGAATTTCATCAAAAAAAGATACACCAGTACATCTTCTTGTAAATGCCTAGTAAGAACATCCATAATTAAAGTAAAATGATAAGGGCTTAAAGCTGATCCTTGATGTAATCCAACTGAAATAGGAAAATATTTTTATCAATCCTCCTTGTGTTTGGACACAAGTAATTAGTATACATATCCTTAATGACTTGAATATAATCAATATTAACTCCTTTATGTTCTAAAACTCTCAAAGAACATCTCTTGAAACTTTATCATAAGCTTTCTCTCTCAATAAATATCATATGTAGATCCTTCTTACTTTCTCTATGCTTCTCCATCAAACCCCTTAACAAATGTATATCCATAGTAGATCTACGGCATGAAACCAAAGCGATTGTGAGAAACTTTTGTATCACATTGTAACCTATGCTCAATTACTCTCTCACATAATTTTAATGTATGGCACATTAACTTAATTCCTCTATAATTTGCACACTCTTGTGCATCACATTTATTCTTAGATATAGGAACCAACAAACTCTTTCTCCACTCATCTGGCATCTTTTTAGTCTTTAAAATGACATTAAAAAAATTTGTAAGCCAAGAAATTCCTTGATCTCCTAAACATTTCCACACTTCTATTGGAATATTATCCGGTCCTACCGCTTTTCCACATTTCATTTTCTTTAAAGCTTCACTAACTTCAGATTTACTAATATGATAATAAAATGAAATTCTCTATTTTTGTTTAGGGTATTAAGGTTGCTAAAATCAATCGTACTTTTAGATCCTTCATTGAAAAGTTTATCAAAATACCTCATCCACCTATTTTCAATATCCTTTTCTAAAAAAAGCATTTTATTATTTTCATCCTTAATACACCTCACTTGAACTATGTCTTTACTTCTCATATCTCTTTGGTTGGCTAACTTATACATACATCTTTCACCTTCTTTGGTATCTAATCTATTGTATAAATCACTAAAAGTTAAATTTTTTTCATCATATACTGCTTTCTTAGAATCTCTACAGGGCACTTTATATCTTTCCCAAATCTCTGAGTTTTTACATCTAAACCAAGTTTTATAACAATACTTCTTATTTATTATCTTTTCTTGCACACTCTGACTCCACCACCAACTATTCTTATTAAAAGAAGCTTTTCCTTTTGATTCTCCAAGCACATCTTTAGCAACTTGCTTAATTTCACTTGATATTTTTTCCCACATAATGTTTGCTTCCTCATGAACATCCCAAATTCTAATCTCTTGTAGCTTGCTCTTAAAAATATTTTTATTTGTGTTCTTTAAATGTCCCCATCTAATTCTAGGATAATAAATTTGTTTATTCTTTCTCTTACAACCTTTCATCTTAAAATCTAAAACTAACAATCGATGTTGGGTACTTAGATTTTCACTTGGAATGACCTTACAATCTTTACAATCTAAACGATCTATTTTTCTTATTAGAAAATATTCAATCTGTGTTTTACTAGATCCATTTTTATAAGTAATAATATGTTCATCTCTTTTCTTAAATAAAGTGTTAGCAACTACAAAATCATAAGCTAAAACAAAATCTAATATAGTCCTACCTTCTTCATTAGTCACTCCAAATCCATAACCACCATGAATACTTTTAAAATCTTCTACTAACATATTCATTTAAATCTCCTTCAATAAATATTTTTTCTTCAAGAAGTATCTTTTGTATTAATCCCTCTAATTCATTACAAAATTTTTCTTTTTACTTACCTCCAAACCTACTTGAGGAGCATAGACACTTATAACATTGATAATCTTAGTATCAACAATAATCTTTAAAGCTATAATTCTATCTCCACATCTATTAATTTTTATAACATTATCCTTCAAACTTTTATCTATAATCACACCTACACCATTTCTAGTTCTACTTTTACCTGAATACCAAAGTTTAAAACCTAAACTATCAATCTCTTTGGCTTTCTCCCCAACCCATTTAGTTTCTTAAACACATAAAATATTTATCTTTCTATGAACCATAATATCTATCAATTCCATTAATTTACCTGTAAGAGTACCTATATTCCAAGATCCTAACCTAATTCTAGTTTCATGGATTAACTTCTTTGCCACATCGATAATGTGAGAACCCTTGCTTATTTTGCGCAGACCGCGTGACTCTAGCACATTTTCAGTATTCAAGCCATACATGCTCTTCAGGGATGCTAGCATTAACACAATGATTTAAAGGATTCATGTCATGATTATTTTAACAAGTTTTATGCTGGCTGTCGACTACCTAACACAACCCTCAACTTTTCACATCCGGACTTGGGACAATGGTGGTAGTGTTACTAAACCTAAACCTAAACTAAATAAAATAAAATAAACTAAAACAACTATGCCTAAACTAAAAAAATAAAACCTAAAAATAAACCCAAAATGAAAACCTAAAATAATAAAATAAAAACCTAAACCTAAAAAAAATAAAATAAAACCTAACCTAAAAAATAAAATAAAAATAAAACTAAACTAAAAAATAATCATAAACCTAAATCTAAACAAAAAAAAACTAAAATAAAAAAACCTAAACTAAAATGAATAAACATAAAATAAATAAACTAAACTAAAATAAAAAATAAAATAAATAAATAAAATAAAACATAATATAAATAAAATAAATAAAATAAAACTAAATTAACCCAACCTACGGTTTGCTTAATTTAAAAGAACCATAAACCCTAAATTATAAACCAAAAGACCCTAAACCCTAAACCTGACCTAAACCACAAAATCCTAGGCCCAAACCATAAACCTAATCCCTAAACTACACTCCTAACCACTTACTGACCCTGAGCCCTAGGCTGACCTACCCTAGCAAACCCTAAATCCTAAGCTAAACAAACCAGCCAGCCCTACTGTCCCACACTTAACCACAGGCCACAACCCCATCCTTAAACTAAACTTTCCCACCCTAAACTTAGAGCTAAGCTAAATTAAATAGACTTAAAATAAAATGGATAAATGACTTCAACTGATAAAAAAATAAAATAAAATAAAATGTAAACTAAACCCTAACCTAAATAAAATAAAATAAACTAATAAAAAAAAAAAATAAAATCTAAACTAAATAAAAAAATAAAATAAACCTAAGAATAAAAGCCTATATAAAGAAAACTAAATGTAAAATAAAATTAAAATAAAATAAAAAATAATCCTAAAATAAAGAAATCAAAACTAAATAAAAAACTAACTTGACAAAAAAACTAAACCTAAAATGAAATAAAATAAACAAAAAATAAACTAAACCTAAAATAAAATAAACTAAATAAATAAAACCTAGACCTAAAACTAAACTAAACCTAAACCTAAACCTAAACTTAAATTAAATAAAATAAAAGAAACTAAAAATAAACTTAAACCAAAACTAAAAATAAAACCTAAAAATTAACCTAAAATAAAAACCTAAAACCAAAACCTAAAAAAAATAAAATAAAAACCTAAACTACACCTAAAATAAAATGAAACCTAAACATAAAAATAAAATAAAATAAAACTCAACTAAAAATAAACTAACCTATAAACCTAAATAAATTAAAATAAAACCTAAACTAAAATAAATAAACCTGATAAATAAATAAACTAAATAAAATACATAAATAAAATATAAATTAAAATAAACTAAAATAAATAAAAATAAACTAAAATACTAAATAAACTAAACCTACTGGTTTACTTAATTTTAAACCAAAACCCTGACTAACCCTGACTCTCCCTACCTAAACCTAGGCCCACCCTAAACCTACCACTGACTCTAAACTCCTAAACCTAAACTAAATCCAAAGGATATATAACAAACTTAAACCTAAATAAAATAAAATAAATAAACATATAAAATAACCCTCTAATAAACCCCTGACTGCCTAAAAAATCTAAAGATAAAACTCAGATAAATAAACCTAAAATAAATAAACAAAAAATAAACAAAGACCTAAATATGGTTAAATATAACTAAAATAAATAAATTAAACTAAATGACTTCATAAACTGACCTACCCCACTCCCCAACCACTGATCTCACCCTACTAAACTACCCTGACTAAACCATACCCACCCAGGCCCTAAACCCTAAACCATAAACCCACCACACTAAAGCTAAACCTTAACCTCCACCCACCACATCAACCTAAACCCCACACCCTAAATCCTCCACACCTAAATGCTAAACCCTAAATCCTAAACCTCCCACAACCTAAACCTCAAACCCTAAACATAAACCTAAAGTGATAAAATAAATTAAAAAATAAATTTAAACCCTAAAACCTAATAAACCTAAACCCTAAGGATGGGCAAAACCTTGACGGAAGGAACATCACCGTAGTTATGGCAGTTATCATAGTGGTGGTGGGGAATCTAGAGGTGCTGGTGGATATGGAGGTGCTGGTCAGAGTAGGGGTGGTTATGGAAGTGGGAGGAGCGATGGAGGTTACAGCCATGGGGGTGGCCAAGGGAGAGATCTAGGATATGATGGTGGATCACGCTACTCAAGAGCTGAGGCGATTCTGATGGGAACTGGAGAAATGAAAGAACAGTCAATCCGATCTGCTATTTATGGAATTGTGTCTTTACAATAAAGACGGTTCTAGTTATCTAGGGATTTTGATTTTCTCCATGCAGGTCATTTTTTATCCATGCCATCACTTGTATCATAGAAAACTTGGTGTGTTACTTAGTTGATGAAATTGCGAAGAAGAAATGTTGAATAAGAATTTATTCTCCGTTAAAAAAAACTAAAAACCCTAACCCCTAAACTAAAACCCTAAACCAAAAACTACTATCCCAACCACACCCTAAACCAACCCTAAACCATAAAACCTAAAACCTAAACCCAAACCCTAAAAAAATACTAAACCCTAAACCTAAACACTAAACCCCAAACCCTAAACCCTAAAAGCTAAAAACCTAAACTAAATAAAACCAAAAATAAAATAAATTAAAAAACCTAAACTAAAAAAAAATATTAATTAAATAAAATAAAACTTAAACTCAAACCTAAACTAAACATACTTAAACCTAAAAGAAAAAAATAAAAATAAAACTAAACTAAAATAAAATCAATAAAACCTAAATTAAACTAAAAAATAAAACCTAAATAAAATAAACTAAACTTAAAATAAAATAAATTAAACCTCAAATAAAATAAAATCCAAACCTAAAAATAATCCAAAATAAATAAGAATAAACCCTAAACCCTAAAATCATAAACCTAAAACCTCAGCCACTAAAATAAACTAAATTAAAATAAATAAAAAAACCCTAAAACAAACTTACTTAAACCTAAACTAAACCATAAATAAAATAAATAAATAAAAATAAAGTTAAACTTAGCTAAAATAAACCTAAAATACAAACCTAAATCCTAAACCTAAACCTATAAAAAAATAAAACCTAAACCTCAAAAAAAAAACGAACTAAAGATATAATCCTAAACCTAAACCTAAACATAAAATAAACTAAAATAAATAAACTAATTTGGACAAAATAAAATAAACCTAAATAAAATAAAAAATATAATGACTAAAATAAATAAAAAATAAACAAAATAAACCAAAATCTACTAGTTTACTTAATTTAAAAAAATTAATAAATGAATAAAACCTAACCCTAAACCTGACCCTAAACCCTAAACATTAAAACCCTAAAACCTAAACCCTACCTTAAACCCTAAACACTAAACCACACCCTAAAGCATAAACCCTAAATGTACATATCTTAAACCCTATACCACTAAATCCACCCTACCTAAAACCTATAAACCTAAACCTAAAGTAAATAATTCCTAAAATAAAATAAATTTAAAAACCTAAACCTAAATAAAATATAGAAATAAAATAAAATAAAAACCTAAACTAAAACCTAAACTTAAATGTAAAAATAAAAAAAATAAAAAAAAAACTAAATAAATAAAAAAAATAAATGTAAAATAAAAATAAAATAAATACTAAATAAAAACCTAAACCTAAAAAAATTAACATAAAAATAAATAAAAAATAAAATCAAAAACCTAAACTAAAAAAACTTAAACCTAAAATAAATAAAATAAAATAAACAAAACCTAAACCTAAACCTAAAATAAACTAAACCTAAACCTAAACTAAATAAAATTAAATAAATTGAAAATAAACCTAAACTTGAACTAAAAAATAAAACCCAAATCTAAAAAAATTAAATAAAAACCTAAACCTTAAAAAGGAAAAAATAAACCAACCTAAAAAAATAAGCATACACTAAACTGGCTTAAAATAAACTAAGATAAAAACCTAAACTAAATAAATAAAATTAAATAAATACCAAACTAAATAAAATAAAAACCTAAATAAATTAAAATTAAGATGGACTAAAATAAATAAAATGACTAAATAACTCTACTTGTGCATTTAAAGATGCCTACCCTAAACCCTGGGCCCTGGGCCCTAAACCCTGATAGCCACTGAGCCCTGGGCCTACCAAAAACCAGATCCTGGGCCCTGGGCCCTGGGCTACCTGAATAACCACAGGCCACCCCAGGCCCTGAGCCACAGACCACTGGGCCCCACCCTAAAGGCCCAGGCCCTGGGCTAAACTGGGCCG
This sequence comes from Cymbidium sinense, assembly GCA_021442155.1. NCBI lineage: Eukaryota > Viridiplantae > Streptophyta > Magnoliopsida > Asparagales > Orchidaceae > Cymbidium > Cymbidium sinense. The sequence goes on along the minus strand of CM038214.1, from coordinate 367,409,352 downwards.
TAAAACCCCCCCAGACCCTGAGGCTGAGGCTGGGCCCTGTGCCCAGACTGACCTGACTGGGCGCCCTGGGCCCTGGCTGACCCACTGGGCCTAAAGGCTGAGCCACTGGGCCACTGATCCTGACCCCAGGCCATGGGCCATACTAATCCTGGGCCCTAAGACCCTAGGCCTTAGGCCCTTGGCCACAAAGGTGCAGACCCTAAGACTAAAAACCTAAGTGGAACTTAATGGCTTAATAATAAAACCTAAACTATAAAATTATAAAATAAAGATAAAATAAACCAAACTAACCTAAACTAAATATAAAATAATAATAAAATAAACTAAGATAAAGATAAAATAAAATAAAACTAAATCTAAGATAAAATAAAATAAACTTAATAAAATAAAATAAAAACTAAATAGAAACTTAAACTTGAAAATAAACTTAAAAATAAAACCTAAAAATAAATAAAAAATAAAACCTAAACCTAAATAAAAATAAAATAAACAAAATAAAATAAACCTAAACCTAAACTAAAATAAATAAAACCTAAACCTAAACATAAAATAAACTAATCTTAAATCTAAACCTAAACTAAAAAATAAAACCTAAAAATAAATTAAAAACCTAAACCTAAACTTAAAAGTTAAAATCAAAATAAAACTCAACTAAAAAATAAATCTAAACCAAAAAAATAAACTAAAATATATAACCTAAACTAAAATAAATAACCTAAAATAAATAAACTAAATTAAATAAGCAAATAAACCTAAATAAAAATAAAAAATAAAATAAACTCAATTAAATAAAAAAAAACTAAATAAACCTACTACCAGGGTTTTTTTTAAAAAACCTTAAACCCCTACCCACCCCCACCCTAACCTTCAACCCCTTGCACCTAAACCCTCATTAAACCCCTAAACCCCTAAACCTTAAACCCTAAACCTAAACCATCACTAAAACCCTAAACCCCTAATCCATAAACCTTGAAACCTACAACCTAAACCTAAACTAACTCTAAACCCTAACCCTAATGAAAACCTTGAGAACATCACCATCAACTAGGCTCAGTCTAGATGGGGTGGAGGCGAAGGAGGATGTGACGTTATCACAGGTGGGGGTGGGGATCTGGAGGTCTATGGATATGGAGGTGTTGGTTAGTAGTGGTGGTTATGGAGCGGAAGGAGGCGGCAGAGGTTACCGTGGTGAGGGAGAGAATGGGGATATGTAGGAAGATCCCGCTAGTCGAGAGGCAAGGGTGGTTGTCATGGGAACTAGAGAAACAAAAGAACATCCAATCTAATCTACTTCTTACGGAACTATGTCTTTACAGAAGAGACGGTTCTAGTTATCTAAGGTTTTTGATTTGCTCTGTGGGTGCTCATTTTTTTATCTATGTCATCGCTTGTATCTTAGAATACTTGGGGTGCTACTTGGTTGATGAAATCAAAAAGAAGAAATATTGAATCTAAATTTGTTCTCTATTAAAAAAAACTTAAACCCTAAATCCTAAACTAAAACTTAAACCCTAAACCCCAAACCTTAAACCCTAAACCATAAACCTTAAACCCTAAACCTCAAACTAATTATAAACCCTAAACAATAAACCCTTAAAAGCTAAAACCCTAAACTTAAGATAAATAAAACCTAAAAATAAAATAAATAAAAAAAACTAAACCAAAATAAAATAAAATAAAAAAATAATAAAAACATAAACTAAAAACTAATACTGAATGTAAATCTAAACCTAAATCGAAAAAGAAAATAAAATAAAAAATTTAAAATTAAACTAAAATAAAATAAATAAAAACCTAAACTAAATTAAAAAATAAAAAACTTAAATAAAATAAAAATTAAACCTAAAATATAAATAAAATAAATCTAAATTAAAATAAAATAATAACTAAATAAAATCCTAAACCTAAAAAAAAAACTTTAAAATAAAACTTTAAAATTAATTAAAAAAAACCTAAAACACTAAAAGTCTTTAAATAAAAAATAAAATAAACAAAATAAAATGCTAAACTAAACTAAATAAAATAAAGCCTAAACCTAAACCTAAAACAATAAACCTAAACCAAATGTAAATAAAATAAAATAATCTAAAATAAACCTAAACCTAAATTAAAAAAATAAAACCTAAAAATAAACCTAAAATAAAAACCTAAAACTTAAACCTAAAAAAATAAAATAAAAACCTAACCTTAACCTTTAGAAATCAAATATAAATAAAACTCAACTAAAAAATAAACCCAAACCTAAAAAATAAACTAAAATAAATAAACCTAAATAAAAATAAAAAATAAAATAAACTCAAATAAATAAAAGATAAACTAAATAAACCTAAACCTTAAAAAAAAATAAACTTTAAATCCTAAATCCTAAACCCTAAGCCCTAAAACTAACCCTAAATGCTATACCCTAAACCTACAACTCTAAACCCAAAACCCAAAACCCAAAAACCCTAAACCCTAAACCCTAAACCCTAAACCCTAAACCCTAAACCTTAAAACCTACAACCTTAAACCCTAAATGCTAAAGTAACCCTAAACAAACCCTAAACCCTAAACCTTAAACTAATCCCAAACCTTAAGAATGGGTAGAACCTTGACGGTAGGAACATCACCATCAATTACGCTCAGTCTAAATCTAGCGATGGAGGTGAAGGCGAAGGCGATGTTTATCATAGTGTTAGTGGGTGATCTAGAGGTGCTAGTGGATATGGAGGTGGTGGTCAGAGAAGTGGTGGTTATGGAGGCAAGAAAAATGATGGAGGTTTCAGCATGGTGGAGGGAGGGATTAGGATATGATGGTGGATTCTACTACTCGAGGAGGGGTGGTTGATGGGAACTAGAGAAGAATGGATGATCCGATCTACTACTTATGAAACTATCTCTTTATAGTAGTCAGTTCTACTTATCTAGGGTTTTAATTTATATGGGAGCTCCTTTTCTATCTATGTCATCGCCTATTTCTTAGATAACTTAGGGTGCTACTTGGTTGAAGAAATCAAAAAGAATAAATGTTAAATCTAAATTTATTCTCTATTTAAAAAAAAACTTAAACCCTAAACCCTAAACCCTAAAACCAAAATTCAAAACCCTTAAACCCTAAACCCTAAACCCTAAATCGTAAACACTAAAACCTAAAGCCTAAAACCATAAACCCTAAACCCTTAAACCTACAACCCTAAACCCTAAACCCTAAACCCAAACTATAAACTCTAAAATCTAATCCCTAAACTAAACGTAAACCCTAAACCCTAAACCCGAAACCTTGAATAAAGATGTCATTAGGAGTAGATCTAAAGAATGACCTAATCCTAACATAGTTATGGTAGCTAAAGAAAATGTCTTGAAGAGACTTTCCCTTGACTATTAGAGATTTCAATACTCTAAAGCCTAACCCTAAATTTTATTATATTACCATATATTATAGTATAATGTAACATCATATATTTGAGCATGTAGTGATGTGTTTTTGGATGTTATAAGATTCTTTCAAATGTTTTAGTATATTATGGTATTGTGCCATATAATCTATATTAAGATAAATAATAAAAATATTTATTTAATAAATCAGATGTTGAAATTTGTTAAATTTGAAATGGGAATTTGGTTGTAGTACCAAAGGTGTGCTATGCCACTTGTAGTCTAAAAAGTAAGATTTTATGTTCAAAATAAATATTATATGTTGTAGCATAGTATAGCATCATATATCATAACATATTGTTCTGCACATTTTAAATTCTTTTAGTATTTTACAATTCATGAAGTCAAGCCTACACTAGTATTATGTATAGAAATTTTGTTTTAGACTTTAAAATGGTGGAATTTGGCCAAATTCATAATAAGTAGAGCATGACATCATAATATATTATTTTAATTATAAATATGCAAGTGATATGACTTAAATATATAGTTCTTATTATTTAGACTAATTTTATGATTTTTATCTTAAGAAATCCCTTGTGATGTGATATGCAATATAATATAATATAATATAATATGTTATAGTGTATTATAATATAGGATGCCATAACATAGTGTAGCATTATACATTATACTATTGTGTATTACAACTTGTTGTTTAGCATATTTTAGTTTATTATAGTATGATGTAGTAGAGTTTGTGCTAGTATAATTCTTAAAATACTAATTTATAGGCTAAGATGATGGGATTTTGCCAAATTTAAGATAAGCTTTAGGGAACATCATTGGGGGTGTGCTTTGATGTGTCATTTAATCAAAAGAATGGAATTTTGCATCCAAAATAAATGTTCATTTTTCAACCAAATTTTATTAATTTTTTGCTTAAAGTGATTCATTTTAAGGGGTAATGTAAGATAATATATTATATGAAAGCATATTGAAATATAATTTACATAACAATATAACCTCACATATATATGAATGTAGTGGTGTGTTACTAAATATTATTGTACATTTTAGTATGTTCTACTTTTGTTATAATACATTGGGTCAAAACTCACAAAAATGTTAATTTGAAGGTTGAGATAGAAGAATTTGGCCAAATTGATACGCATTCCAAAAGCAACACCAAAATTTTCCTATTTTGTACCATTTCTGATAGAAAAATTACAATTTTACATCCAAAATGAACATTATTCATATTTTGAGAAAATTTTGTTATTTGTTCCTTTTAAGTTATTCTAATGAGGTGTAATGTTAGAAAAATATTATAGCAAATTATAATATAACATCATATATTATAATCTAATATATTGTGTTAATTCACACAATAACATGTTTAGCATGATATTGTATAATTAGTTTGAGCTTGCACCAACACAAATCATAAAATGTTGATTACAATGTTAAGATGATGTAATTTAAATGAATACATTGTTAGGCTTTTGGTTGAAGTATTAAAGTTGTGCATAAGAGAAGAAATAAGATTTGATGAGAATTCCATGTTAAGGACATGGAGGGAGATCCGCTAGTGGATCACACATGCATTGGACATGACATGTGAGGGGTCTATGTCCAGGGCATAAAAGAAGGAAATCTGTTAGGGATAAGGTTTGAATTTGATTTGATTATATGATTTATGGAAAGAAGATTCGTTCAGGATAAGAATCTATAATCTAGTGGGGATTAAGATTGAATTGACTTTAATTTATTTTATTTTAATTGATGTGGTGGCATATCTGCTAGAGATATGGGCTCGAGTTTATTGGGGATCAGGTATATGAACCTTCCACTATGGAAGAAGGTTCATGCTATCCATTGGGGTTTGGGATTTGAGATTGATTTCATAGATTTGTTTGGGGATGTATCCACTAGGAATAAGTGTTTGGTTGGATTTTTTTGATTTAGACTCTACCAAGGGGAGTTGGTTTAATTTGGCTCCACTAGATATTTTGGTTTTGAATTTCATTTATTCATTTGAATTATTTATATATGATATGGGACACCACTAGGGAGAAGGGTATCATTTAACTCTATTAGGGAAAATCATATTGGGTTTAATTTAATTTGAGTTAATGTATGGATCATGTCGGTGTGCAATGGACCCATAAAGAAGGGGCTATATTAGACTGGTCCTATCTCATTTACAATTCCAAATGGATAGTCTAGTGGTAGTGGGATAGAGCTAGCCAACCTAAGGGTTTCCTTTCGGTGTACAATAGTGCTAGGAAGAATGTGTAGCAGACTTACATCTTCTAAAGTTGGGAACAACCACTGGGGTGACCTACTGGTAGCACAACAAATCAAACTCGACTTAGGGGCGACTACTGAGTGAATGCCACTAGGGACCTATATCAACTCAAGAGTAGTCAGGCAATTCTTATAGGGAGTTTTGCTGACACTACCCTAAAGATAGGATACATGCTTGGGAAATGGTACCACTAAGGGTGTCCACCTAATCCACAAGTGAATATATATTTTGTTTATATGTTTGAGTGGACCTTGTTATTGTGCAAGGGAACACATTGAGAAGGGGATATGTAGGTATTGACTTATCTCAGATTTACTGGACCAAGGGAGAATCTACACATCCATAGGACACATTCTCCAACCAAAGGGGTGGTTACTAGGAAAGGGGGATTGTCCAATCTGATAGTAACTTAGGTAATATCTAAATGGGGTCGTAAAAGATGTGGTTCAAATATAGTGCCCACAAGGAAGGTGCTACTAGGGGCGTTATCCTAAGCCCTGGAAAAGAAAGCTTATAGGTGTACGGTGGCCAACTCAAAGAGAAAGCATAGAAGACTTACATCTGACATGAGGGGTGTATCCTAAGGTGCGAGAACCAACCAACCTAAGGTGTATCCATCAGCATTATGATAACCAACCAACTAAGGTGTATCTGTCAGGGTAGTGAGAACCAACCAACCTAAAGTGCTTGTCAGTGTCCAATGATCAATTTGGAAAGAAAGCATGTAGGCTTACAAGTTTCCAAGTAGAACTAATCTTCAAGATAGTTTGTCATCGGCAGGATAGATGTTATCTGACCTAAAATGGCTACTAAGTGGGGAGCCCCGAGGAAGGCCTGGACCAAAACTTGATGCAGTCAGGCGGAAAGGAGATGTTAGGGGACTTATACTAAACCTCAAATATACTCGACCTAGTTAGTGCATGAAGGCTAATCCAAGATTAAAGCATAGTAGACTCACATCCTCTTAAATGAAGCCAACAAGAGATAGCTTACCGACCACATAGTAAAGCCTACCAAACTAATAAGGCGCTCGTCGATGTGCAGTGGAAAAGTAAGGAAGGAAAGCATAGAAAACTTACGTCCTCCAAAGTAAGAAGACCACTAGGGTGACACACTAGTAGGGTAGCACGTCAGCCCGACCTAGAGCAACTACTGAGTGAGTGTTGCTGGGGGTGTTATCTCAACTCATACTAGCTTGAGATAAAATATATGTGTTTATTTTATATGTTTGTGTGTAGTTTGTGTTTGTGTTATTTTGATGAAGGATACGATGTTGCTCGGATTCCTTACACCTACCCTAAACACATCATGGCAAATTCGCAAACAAGAATACTTTCAATATGGAAGAGATTGAATTTGAAATGGAATTTTTATTGATGATAATTATATTCAAACATGATTTATTATATTTCTTTAAGTAGAACCCATTGATTGGAAGCATTGTCTCCATTAATGATTAATAAGATAAGATCATCCTTGGTAGGCCTTCTCTATGGCAAAAGGGCCTTCCCATGTTAGTTCAAACTTGCCTCCCATCTTACGACGGGCAACAATTTATCTCCTTAAAACTAAAATAAGCTCTCCTACTTGAAAAGCTCTAGGACGGGCTAACCTCTTGTGAGCTTGAATCATTTTAGCTTTGTACAACTCCAGGTTTTGGCATGCCCACAGTGTCTCTCCTCCAAACCTTTAAGCGCTTCTAATCGTAACTGGGCATTCTACTTTATTGTGATCTTGCTACCCACAGTTATCCTTCATGGTGGGAGTTGGACTTCTAATGGTAAAATGACTTCGAGCCCATACATTAAGGAGAAAGGTGTAGACTGAGTTGGAGTTCTATATGTGTTGCGGTAAGGCTTCAACTTCTTTACTATTATGCCACTATCGCTTATTATTTTTGAGTGTATTCTTTATTTGGATGAGAGTTTTGTTGAAAGCTTTTCTTGAAATGTTTTTATCATCGTTGTTGATGGTAGAATATCTCTAATCTATGCTTTATCTCCGAGAAAAATTATTAATCTCTGTGCTCTTGAATGCAAAACAATTATCAGATATAATTCATTGAGGCACTCCGAACCTATATACGATATGGTTCCTAAAATATTGGAGCACATGCTAAGCTGTGATCTCTCACGGCGAATTCACACATTTGGAAAAGTAGTCAAGTAGCTAAGGTGAGCGATGACCCTTGGAAGAATGATAATTAATTGGACCCACTATGTCGGTACCCCAACACTCGAATGGCCATGAGGCCAATGTAGGATGTAGAATCTTGATTGGTTAGTGTAGGACAACACCGTGTATTTGATGATAGCTGAGGTAGTAGAGTGTGTTTTCCTTCACTTTGTCATTAGCTTGGGCCAACAAAGCTCCAAGGGAGTCATGTATGTAGTGTAAGTATGGTAGCTTGCTTGGATAGGGGTTGCTAGAAGCGGTGGCATCATCAAGTAATGCTTGATGTCTTGAGCATGCTCACACTTATCATCCCACTTGAAGTTGGCATCCTTTTTGATAGTTGCTGAGAATGGCTGACATCTTCTCGATAGGTTGGATATAAAGTGTCTTAGATACTCAAACTACCCTTGGAATGATCTGAGTTGAGTTAAACTTTTAGGGGGTGGCAATTCTAATATCACCTTGATATTCTCCAGATCAATATTGATTCCTTGGTGTGGATAATAAACCCAAGGAATTTCCACAAAACTACTCCAAATGCACACTTTAGGGGTTCATTTTGAGGTTAAATTATCTTAACTATTCAAAAAACTCTCAAGTCAAAGATGATTCTTTTTCTCCACTTTTGACCACGAGATCGATATAGCACTTCGACTTGATGATGAATGAGTTCATTGAAGATTTGAGTCATAGCCCCTTGGGTATGTAGCACCAACATTTTAAAGAAAGGTATGACCTTATAGTAATAGATTCTAATCGAGGGTTCTAAAGTAGTGTTTACTTCATCTTGAGCCATCTTTATTTAGTTATATCCGGATGAGCCATCCATGAAAGAAGATTACATGAGATGAGGTAATGTCCACCATCAACACTGAGATTAGTGTGGAAATTCTTCTTTTTTACATGCCTTATTTAAATCCCTAAAATTGAAGCATATGTGAATTTGACCACTCTTTTTATTAACTAGGATGATGCTAGCTAACCAGGTAAGGTATTTTTTTTCCTGGATGAAGCCGACATCGATTAGTTTATTGACTTCATAAATCACCTATTGTTCTATGTCTAATTGCATGCATCTAGAAGCTTGCTTGATAGGGTTAACAATAGGCTCTATTGCTAGTTTTTGGACTTCTACGTCTAAAGCCAATTCTAGCATCCCTTCATAACTCCATGCAAAGTAGTCCTTAAATTGAATCAATAGCCTAACTAAGTCATTGGTTTCAATTTCATTCAACAAAGAATTGATGTATGTCAAGCGTTTACTTCTTTAGTTCCTAAGTTGATTTCCTTGAGCTCATCAATGATTGACTTGATCTTTTCTTCAAACTCTCGCAGTGCATCTTTGACTTCAAAATTACCTAGATCATCTGAAGTTTCTAAGCATAGCTCCTCATATGAGTTAATGTGATTTGAAAAGAACCTATCAGATTTCGAATTATTGGTGATGATTAAGCAGTAATCATCATCATCAACTAGACCAACTATACCGAATCCTAGTCTCGGTCTTGATTAAGAGCTTTTGCATTTGTTCTTCCATATTCTTTTGAAGTAGTTTGACCTGTGCTTTGACCAAATATGGGATTAACCCTTTCTTTGCTATATTATGAACATAAGGCAAGTACCAATCAAAAGGCAATTCTATTAAATCTTTATATGAAACATTCTAAAGTTCTACATTAACTTCTTGACTTGAGGATGATACTCCCAACAAGAAACTCCGAGTCTTCAGACCAGTAGATGACTTAGGGGCTTCCTTAACTACCAAACACTAAGCTTTTTGAGAGGAAAGTGGGGTTAGACCTAAAGTTCCCAATTGATGCCTAACTATTTGACATATAGACTTGGATACACTTATGGTTTGCTTTGAAGCCTAGGCTTCATCGCTATGTGGCTCAAGTGTCACCTCTAAGGGAATCTACTATTGAGAAGAGCTGGCTGGTGTGCTAACCATATAAGACTAATCCTATGAACTAGATTCTAAGTCTATATGGATAGTAGGTGTAGTCCTATTAGTTGGGACATATCTTTTATTGGGTGGCCAATAAGGAGTTTTTCCACCCCAAGGGCGCCTCATGACCTCTTCTTTTGATGGAGGTCATCACCCATATGTTGAATGGGGTACGAACTATGGGTGGAATCTAATGTTAGGCTCCACTTCCTCCTCCAAGTCTATTTTCGCTCCCTTTTATTTTATTTTTCATTTTTTCTTTTCTTTTATTTTTCTTTTATTTTTAAACTTTGGCCAAGTTTTCGAGAATATACTTGTTGATTTTTAGGGAGGTAGTAAGTCGCATCCTCATATGTGCCAATCTCATTGAGCTGTAAATGGAGATCTCCTCATGAATATCCCACCTCTCATAAACTTCATACACTAATATAGAGAGGATGGAACTATATTATTCTCATGTATCCATGGTCTCCCAAGCAAAGTGTAGAAAGATGTATCCGAGTCTATAATGTTAAACTTTCCTTTGGTCTTCTAAACATCTATCTCCAAGGGCAACACTATGGAGCCTAAGGCCTATTGACCTCAATTTTAGAGTGAATATTCAATCTTCCCATCTTAGACTTAGGAGTCTTCTAGAGAGTAAGACTTCCGTAGTCGTATGACACTTCTATCAATTAGGTAAACACTTAACCTAAGCCTAAAGACTTAGAAGGGTTAACCATAGGGTTAGGTTATGCCTAAGGGATTAGGATAATCCACCTACCCTACAACCCAAATCCAATCCATGTTCACCTTCTCAAACCAAACCTCAAGTTTAATTCAAACATCAAATTCAAATCCAAATTCAAACCCAAATTCCAAAACCAAATGATTAAAGCCCATGATCAAATCCATACTTGAAACCCTTCCTAAGCCATATGACCTATCCCATGGACTTCACCAAATCTTAATCCAAATCAATTTAAAATCAATTGATTTTATCATAATCAATTTATATCTTCAATCATCTTCCTAAATAAAAATCAAATCTACATTCAAATAATCAAAACTAAATCAAACTAAATCAAATTAAATCAAAACCCTTCCTAAGGCATATGACCTATCCTACGGACTTGACCAAATCTTAATCCAAATCAAGTCAAACTCAATTGATTTTCTCACAAATCAGTCATATTTTCAATCATCTTCATAAATTTAAATGAAATATACATTAAATCATCAAAACTGAATCAAACCAAATAAAAATTCGAACCTTGGCAACATGACCCAACTCCATGAACTTAGCCAAATTCCTTCATTACAAAACCCAAATTCAATTGATTTTCTTATGAATCAATCATACCTTCAATCATATTCATAAATACAATTGAAATATACAATCATCAAGCCAAACAAAAATCAACCCAAGTTAAACCCAACTTAACCCTTTTGACTTGAAATGTTGAAATCAACCAAAACCCATTTGAACCCAAGCCAATTTCAATTGAATTTATAAATCAATCCTAAATCCATATATAAACTCAACTAAATCAAACTCAACCCAAAATCAAGCCAACTAAACCCAATTGGTCCACTTGACCCAAAGTGGCCAATTTGACCTGTTTGTGCCAAGTTCTAATCCTACCCAAATTAGATTGAACCAATCCCTTCAAAACCTCCCATCATGATTGCTGATCATCCTAGGTTGATCAATTGTCATAAATTGGAAAAAACCAAGTCAACTTGGTCATTTGACCAAGTCAACCCTTAACCCATATGAACCTAAACTAGCGAAATTGCAACCGATGCCAAATCCCTTGAAACTAATGATTCATACAAAATCAAAATCAATATTTGAATATGACTTGACCTTCAGTTGAGTCAAACAAAACCCAATTTTCCCTCTTGACCCAAGTGGACCCAAATTGACCTAAAAGACCAAATTGGGTCAAATCAAAATATAAGCCAAATTAATTGCAACTAATTGCTCAAGTTCATTCGAAATTGATTGTTGAACTTGACCAAAGCCATGTTTGGATCCAACAAAAACCAATTAACATAGTTAGCCCAAATTGACCTAAAGGTTGTCTAAATCAAAACCAAATTCAAATTAATTAAAATTAAAGCCTACAATCATTTTTAATTGGTCAACTAAACCCAAACTAACACCCAACCCAAACCAATTTGGCCAATTTGGTCAAATTGGTCAACTTAACCCATTTGGCCTAAATGAATTCAAATGAGCCAAAATAAAATCTAAGCCAAACTAAACGAAACCAATTTAACAAAAAAAACATCCCAAATGATCATATGAACTTGATCCAACCCTTGCTTTGATCCAATTTGACCAATTTGTCAACTTGGCCCAACATAACCCAATTTGACCTAAATGAGTCAAATTAAGCCAAACCAAACCAAATCAACTCCAATTAACTTGAAATTTGGGCTAACCCAATTTTTGCTCCTTTCAAATCTGTCCAATTTAAATCCAATGCCAAATGGTCATTCTACCCTAGGGTCAATGACATCACATGAGACAAATCACCCATGTAAGTGGTCATTTCCATTCTTTGGCCACTTGGTACTTTCCCAATGGTCACTGCTAGGACAGAACCCCAATGGGTGGTTGGGTCAACATGACCCATGGGAGGTGAAATCACCTGACCCTCCCCATTGCGCATTTAAAACCCATAAGAAACCCATGATTCCTCAGGCCACCTCCACACCTTCAACCAAGTTAAGCCAACTCACCTCCTTCCACCACCATGACTCTCAAGATGGTCACAACCACTAGAAGCAGATCCCACCCAATCAAGATGAAGGTGGACACCACTCATTTCCACTCAAAGATACACAAAGATCATTCCTCGTACTACCTACCATAGATGAACCAAGAGCTCATTCCTCTCAAAATTCCATTCCCGTCCATCCCAAAATAAGACACTCCCATTTCTGACCTAACTTCCCCATTTCTTCATCAAACTCAAATTAACTTTGCACGTACCTTCCCTAGGCCTCGTCGAGCAAGAATGAATCATCTCACAAGCTTCTTTAGCACTAAAGGTGGGACATCGATCAAAGCAGAGCTCCAAATTGTCGGTTCATGGCATTTCGAGCAAACGTCAAGGAATTGATCCAATTGTTGGTCAACAGGGCTTCATCTCCACTAGAAGCTTCCTTATTCAAGGTCTTTAGCTTCAATGAGGTATGCTTGGAAACCAATCCTTAAGAAAAAAGGTTTTGAAAGAAAACTTGCATCTCATGTGATCTTGACTGTTGGATCTCCTCCGATCGATGTCATGAAGGTGTGGGATCCTTTTGGAGTTGATTCAAGCTCAGGTAAGCTCAGATCAAGTGAGCAATGGAGGACATACTCTATTCTCCCTCACTCACATGATGTTAGATCCCGCACTGTCTATTTCGCATGATCAAAATGGATGGTGGTGATTAGATCCACAAGATCAAACTGATTTAATATTATTAAGCTATGGGATTAATCGTAGTTGTCTGATCTTAGATCAAATGGCAGACAAGAAAGTGCATTCACCACCACCACATAGGAGCTGAGTTGGATAAGTTTTAAGTAGCCAATCCCACGTGGCCATGTGGAAAGCACACCGCGTCAGTGCGTCATGTGGTGCCAATAGGATTAGGCTTTAATTAGGCTTAATTAATCATTTTAAATGGCTGAAGCTTCTAAAAATCATAAATAATCATAGAGAAAAAAAAACAAAATGCAAATAAATACTCATTTTAAAGGTATTTCATAAGAGAATTAATAAAAAATGAACTTAACTAATTTCAAATAAGAATTCAGTTTTAATTATAAAATTAATTAGCTTAATTACTCATTAATTACTTGAGCAATTAATCCTAAACTTTGTGAGTTAATTTAGTGGGATGACCTCTACCTCCCATGATTTTCATGGGATTTATTGCTCACTTAATTAGGAAAATTGACTAATTAAACCTTAACTACTCTTTTAATTTAATTAATGACTAATTAATCGCATGAATAGTAACAAATTGGTTAATTAAGTTTATTAATCATTGCTCAACAGTAACTGAAATAAGGAATAGGTTGGGACCCCTTTCTTTAAGTTCATTTCACCCATTTTTTAAATGAAATTAATTAAGATTTAACTAATTAATTAAATCACTTAATCAAATTAAAATCATAATCACATCGCAATTAATTAAATCATGGGGTAGATCTTTAGGTGTTTAATAACCTAAATGGGTTTAATGAAATTATGGTTAGTCCACATGTGTGGAAAATTATAAGAGTAATTCATTAAGTCGCTTAATCTAATTAACTATTAATCATGAGCCAATTGCATTAGGCCCCTTTTATTTCCTAGGATCATTACAAGTTTATTTTCATGCATATCATGTTGGCTCATAAATATTTAGTTAATTACTTTAAGGTGACTTAGGTAAGGGTAATTAATTCATCTAATTAAGGGTTTAACTAAATTTACCCATAAAATCAACTAAATTACAATTCCTTAAATTAAATCAAATCACTAATGTTGGAATGGGTTTAAAATAACAAGTGATGATTCCTCTTCTCCTCTATAAATCAAATCAAATCAAAAATGTAATTAATAAAGAAGCTTTGGTTTTCTTTAAGTAATCTTATTTGATTTGATTGTCCTTAAGAACTAGTTTCGTTGAATGAATCACATGCTTATATTTGATTGTCCTATTTCTAATCATGTTAAATTTGGTATGTCATTTGAATTCATTCATCCACATTTTCAAAATTAAGTAAAATAAAATGGATTTCCTTTATGTAAGCTTGCATGAGTTGCAATTATCACTATTAAATCAAAATATATTTTTCAAAAGCTTATAAATGAATAATAATATATATTATGATGTTAGTTATAAATACATAAGAAATGCATGTGCTTATAGCTTATGTGTATGAATGTTGAGTTCTCTTTCCTCTATTCATGTGTTGATTTATATAAGATTGAATGGTAATGGGTATATAGTCTAGACATCCTAGGAATACGAGGCTTTAGCTAACCACAAGGAGGTCATTTGATTACCTCACTTCCCTAGTTTAACAACAATACATACCCATTTGATTTCATTCTTATGTATTTCAACATTAGAATTTTGATGGAGCTTTAATTCATATCTATAAATGATTCAATTTAGAAAATACAATCTTTGCATGGATTTTTTTCCCTCATTTATGTATACATCCTTGTGTGTCCAAGAAAAGCAAGTATATAGTCTGGACATCCCAGGAATACTAGGCTTTAGTTAGCCCCAAGGAGGTCATTTCATTACCTCACTTTTATGGTTTAATAATGACATGTACTTGCCTATATCTTTGTACATGTATATGTATATGTGATTAGTGAATGAAAATCCCATTTTACATTAAAATTACATGCATTCATAATTGACTAAGTTGTTGAATTAAGTAGCCATATGATTTGGAGCTTACTTCCTATGTTCATGTATACAAATTTATATATGTTTGAATGCAAATGGGTATATAGTCTGCACATCCTGAGAATTCGAGGCTTTAGCTTGCTCCAAGGAGGTCATTTGATTACCTCACTTCCGTGGTTTAACAATGACACATGCCTATTTAATTTCATTTTTATGTCCTTTTTGTATAAGAATTTGGATAAAGTTTTAATTAAAATGTTTAAATAATTCAATCAAATAAAATATAAATTCTAAACATACACATACATTCATCATTTAAGTGTGCTAAATATGTTGCATGAATTGATACACTTATGATTAAATCATATGCATGTTACATGTGATGGAAAGGAATGATTTAATATATGTCATGTGGTAGTAATTTAATTAAATTAATCTTAAGATGCCTTTCATTTTGAATAGGATTATTTAAAGTGAACCTAAACTTAGGATTAATTAAATCATTTAATATGCCCATTCACTAAAGAGAACTAAATCAAATTAATATACTTTAGAAAGTGACTTAAGGTAGGGATGAATGAGGACATCCTCTTTCCTCTCTTTATAACACTTAGTTGCTAAGTGTAATCAAATGAAACAAAATAAAACACAAATTAAAATTCTCAAATAAATTAAACTACTTCAAGTGAAATCAACCATTCATGTTAAATTGAATCCTTCTACACTTAGAAAATACAACACTAATGCCTAACAAGACTTACCACACAAGCCTTAATACACATTAGAATTAAGTCACCACTTCTAGCTCTAACTTAGGATGGTGTATGATGTGAGGTATGTTTTGTTTTATGATGTATTATTTTAGATTGGATGTTAGGTGTATGCTTCATAGACTTGATAATTGGCCAATATTATCTAATCATGTTTTTGTAGGGATTATGCTTAAGGGATGCTTAAAAATAAATGTGAATGCTCTTTTACAGTTGCTTAAATCTTTAATCATAATCCAAGTTAGATAAGTACCCATGTGTAGGTGCTAAGTCCAAATACAACTACTTGGGATTTTATGTATATTTAGCAAACTTATTTTACAAGTGTAGTTAGATTTACTTTTCCACATAAATGTAACTTTGCAATAGAATTAGGATTAGTGCTATGGATTAGGATGAGGGCTGTGGGAAGGTTTGTCTGGGTGCCCTATGATGCCTTTGAAGCAAGCACCATCCAAATCAAAGAAGGAACCAAATAAAAAAAGAGATATGAAGAAAGAAGACCCCATAACATTTAATAAATTATAATTATTCTTTCATATTCTGTTGTATAAGGGTGTTCACCCATCTTTATCTCTTCAGTTGTACTATGCCGACCACCTCTTATTCTTTTATGATAGTTTATATAATTATTTGATGTTATGTATATTGTGCATTGGATGATGCTTTTCATAGTTTCTTAAATTATTGATGCTTTAATGTGGCTTGGATACAATTAGGCTCTTAGGATAATAATAACTTTTCTACCCAACTAATCACTCATAACTAAATTTTAAGCAACTCATAACCTCATCATAAAGCCTAAGACATAAATATGATATTTAAAAGATTTAGCAACCCCTTAGCTATATGGTTGTATGTTTCACATCATGCATGCATATTCTTTCTCTCTTGAACATGAAGGATCTCCATCCTTGCATGATAAAGAAATGCTTCACCTGTGAGGGCATCCCTTATGGTGGAGAACACCTTCTTCTAGCTGATTTGACCCATAACCTATTTCATCATACATTTAGGTATATGAAATCTTAAAGCCTCTATTAAAATGATGTGTCTAAAATGAAATTAAATTTTAAAATAGTTTGCTTCTATAGATTAAGTCATATGCTCATACCACTCATGCTCTAGTCTCTTAGGGAGTGTGTTTAGGACTTTAGTCTCTTTCTACTTAAATTACTACCCTAGCTATCTTGCAATTCATAAGACTAGACTACTTGGTTTTAAAATTATAGGAGAGAGTAGTGGTCACCCAAGATTATAAGTCAAGTTGGACAATATATTTTCTTATGGAGGTAAACCCTTATGTCCAACTGTCGCTTAGATTTTGGTCATGCTTTAGCTCATACTAAAGCTCCCTAGATTTAGGATCTGAGGTAGCTATTTCCTTTGGCGAGCATAAATCCTCTCCTCTTAGGCATTCCCACAACCTTGTGTTGGATTATAAGCCCTAGAATCTAATTATATTTCAACTCAAAACATATAAATCTCCTCAACTTCAAAATTATAAATCCCAACCATAAGATAGATTGGAATGCTCACTAGTATCATTTTTTACTTATTTCATTTGGATTCCAAAAATAAGTCTTCTCCTTAAACTTTCCCAATTGATTTTCCAAATACAATCAATCCTTTGATAGCCTAACCTTGAAATCTTTGGAGATGATAATTGTCAACTTTAATCGAGAGTATTCTTAGGAGATTTCATTTCTTAAGATGTAATTAACTATGGAGGCTTGCCTCCATATGGAACATAAGAACCTGGTTTAATATAAATTTAACTTTATTCATCCATGTAAAGTAGGGGAAAAATCGCTGGTACATTCATAGACCCATCATGCCTTAGGAGTTCTTATTATGTTATTAGGTCCATTGTAGGTTGATGCCTCTATCTTTTGAGATAGCAAATAATACATTAATGTTATACCACTCAAAAGTATCCCCTATGATCTAGGTTCCCCTCCCCTTACATCCAATAAATAACAAGGCCCTCTCCTTGTTCATTGAATCCTCTCAACATCATCCTTTCTTTGAGATGTCAAAGTAAATGGTTCTTAGACTCATAATGTTGTGATACTGGGTCAACCAACTGGATAGCTTGTATCTCCAACATCCAATGTAATGTAAAGAGGCGTGCTTAGTTGTCCCAGAGTAAGTCTTCATCATGAATGTAACTTCTAAGATGTCCTGGAATGCCTCCTCTTTAGTAGTCAACCTAAGCATCTATAGATCAAGTAAGGCCTTGATTAGAGATTCCCTCATCTCTTTAGATAAGACAAGGGCAGATATGCTTATCTTAGTGGAAACTTTCTAAGGTGAGCTAGACATTATAATCAACTATGGCTTGGTCCTCCACAAGCATATCCATGGGTGGAGCATCCTATGGAGGGGCTATATGCTCATTAGAACCAATGACTTGATTACCCATCCTAAGCCACTATGGTAGAACTTTGCCACTATGTAGGTTGACTGGTGACTTCTTGGAATGATGAGCTTATGGAAAGTTTTACCTTCTCATCGCATACCTACAGCTCCTATGGGATCCTCAAAGTCTTGACTCCAAGCCAATCTCAAGAGGTGAACTGATTGATTGAGAAGGATACAACTCAATTAGAAAGGATCAAAACTACTAGAACTATTATTTGTATTTAGACTCAGAGCTTTCAAAATAAAATCAAAGAGCATAAGATAATATATAAGTAGAATCAACTTTCTTCATTAATTTCTTTTGGGTGGAGGTACATGATAAAATCAAGTAAAGTAAGCAGAGTTAGGGATTTAGTGCCCTTATCATATACAATACTCCTACCGGTTGAAGAGGATCTATTAAGAGGTGGAATTGAAACTGGAGGGAGTACGGACTAGGGATGGCGCCATGGACTATCTGTGGTGAGTCATTGCTTCTGTCACCATCCCAGTTCATTTGCAACTAGCAAACCGTGGTGTTGGAGGTTTGAGCTATTTCAGGCACATGCAAGGAAAGCTTCTTGATCTTAGAAATAATCTTCTTAGAGGTTCAAGATAGGGAGATATCGTAACCTTCTTTGGTCTAAAGAGGACCGCAAGTATCCACACGGATTATTCTAATAGAATTGGATGGTTGTTCTAATAACTATTCCTTAGGAATAAATATGGCTCTCAACTTATACCTTAAAAGTGTTACAATACTCTAAGACATGGCCTAACATGCGTAGGCAATAGCTAGATCATCGCTTTTGCCCACTTCCTGGCCTAGGCTCAACCGAAAGTCAAGTTTCTTTAAGAGATTCTTAAAGATTTTCCTAACTACTTCCCTCTAGAATGAATATGGCTTATTCAATCTATCGACAAGAGTTGGTGGAAAGTAGCTGCCTGGTGATGGATATGAATACCACTACTGGGAAGGCTGCTGAGGTGGTGGAAATGGTCATTGTGGCGGCTGCGGTGGCCGATATGATGGTTGAGGTGGTGGAAGAGGAGGTGGCAAAGGAGGCCTGAGTTCACCTAACTCCTGGCTACATCCCTCCTCATCTAAGACACAACCGCTCTAGCTTCTCAAACACCTTCTACGGGTTGGGCCTAGATGATTGTTTAGGAAAGGGCAACTATTTGGCTTTCTTTTGCAGGCTAGCCGCCTTGTTGATTAATTTCTCAAAAGTTTTGATGGTAAAGCCCTTAAGCATGAAGGCGACCTGGCCATGGATATTCTTGAGAAGAATCTCAAAGGCATGTTGTTCGGATAGCTGTGGTTTGCATTTCATGCTCAGGTTGCGCCACCTGAGAATGTAATCAACAAGGCACTCGTTGAGTTTCTATTTCTCACAGGTCACCAACCCTCAACTAAGCTCCACCTCTTGACAAAAAGATCCAGAAAAGTCTTCACCTAACCATTGGGAAGTTTATGCACAATCAAATGCAACACCAATGACTACTAATGAAAAGGCGGAAGAGGAGGTTGTCGCACTGTTACAACATCTTCTAAAGTGTGAAATGTGTTATCTTCTAATCAAAGATCATGAAGGATGGTTGCACAAAACCTTAAATAAAAAAAACTAAATAAAACCTAATAAACCTAAAATAAACTAAACCTAAACCCTAAATTAAATAAAATAAAATAAACTAAAATAAACATAAACCTAAACTAAGAAAACCTAAAATAAAACCAAAAATATAAAGATAAAAAAAAAACTAAACTTAAAAATAAAAAATAAAACCTAAACCAAAAAAATAAAACAAAAATTAAACTAAACTAAAAAATAAACATAAACCTAAACTTAAACCTAAAAATTAAATTAAAATAAATAAACCTAAAATAAATAAACTATACTAAATAAAAATAAAAAATAAAATAAACTAAAATAAATACAAAATAAACTAAATAAATAAACCTGCTTACTTAATTATAAAAAACCTAAACCTAAACCAACCTAAACCTAAACCCTAAGCTAAAACTAACCTAAACCTAAACCTAAACCTAAACCCTAAAAAAACCTAAGTAACATAACACTAACCCTAAACCCTAAACTATAACCACTAAACCATAAAACCCTAACCTATAAACTAAACCCTAAACCCTAAACCCTAAACCCTAAACCTAAACCCTAAACTAAACCCTGTGACACTAAACCCTAATAAACCTAAACTAAACCTAAACCCTAAACCCTAAACCATAAACCCTTAACCCTAAACACTAAAGTATAAACCCTAAAATCCTAAACCCTAAACCCTAAACCCTAAACCTTAAACCCTAAACACCTAAAAACCTAAACCTAGACTAAATAAAACCTAAAAATAAAATAAATAAATAAATCCTAAACCTAAAATAAAATAAAAACCTAAACTAAAACCTAAACTTAAACCTAAAAATAAAATAAATTAAACTAAAATAAAAAATAAAAACCTAAATAAACTAAAAAATAAAACAAACCTAATAAAAACATAAATAAAATAAAACCTGTAAAATAAAATAAAATAAACCTAAGATAAAAAATAAATGAAACAAAATAAAATCTAAACTAAAAAAGTAAACCTTAAAATAAATAAAAAATAAAACCTAAACCCTAAACTATAGAAAAACCCAAACCTAAAAAAATTTAAAATAAACAAAATAAAATAAACCTAAACCTAAACTAAATAAACTATACTAAAATAAATAAGACTTAAACCAAATCCCAAAATATACTAAACCTAAACTAAATAAAATAAAATAAACTAAAAATAAACATAAACCTAAACTAAAAAATAAAACCAAAAAATAAAACTAAAATAAAAATCTAAAACCTAAACCTAAAAAAATAAAGTAAAAACCTAAACTTAAACCTAAACCTAAAATATAAAATAAAAATGAAACTCAACTAAAAATTAAACCTAAACCTAAACCTAAATAGAAAAAAAATAAACTAAAATAAAAAATCCAAACTAAAATAAATAAACCTAAAATAAATAAACTAAACTAAATAAAAAAATAAACCTAAATAAAAAATCAATTAAACTAAAATAAATAAAAATATACTAAATAAACTAAATAAATCTAACTAAACTTTACTAAACCCTAAACCTAAACCCTAAACACTAAACCCTAAACCCTAAACCATAAACCTAAAAAGCATAAACCCTAAACCCAAAACTAAAACCTAAATCCTAAACTCTAACCCTAAACCCTAAACTAAAAACCCTAAACCTAAAAACCTAAACCTAAACCCCAAGAATAAACCTTGATAGTAAGAACATCAAACTATGCTCAAATGGAGGTAAAAAAATAAAGGGATCTGAGGTATATGGAGGTGGTGGTCAGTAGTGGTGGTTAAGAAAAGCTGAGGTTAAAGTAATGGTGAAACTAAAAATAAAAGATTGATGGGAACTAGAGAAACTAAAGAAACTAATCTGATATGCTTATGGAACTATGTATTTACAATAGACTTCTAGTTGTCTAGGTTTTAATTTTATATATGCTCATTTTTATTTAACGCTTGTGTCTTAGAAAACTTTGTGTTACTTGGTTGAAATTGAAAAGAGGAAATCATAAAAAAAAAAACCAAACACTAAACCCAAAAAAAACCCTAAACATAAACTCCAAACCCTAACACTAAACTAAACCTAAACTAACCTAAACCAAAAAAACCTAAAAAGCTAAACCTAAACTAAAAAGAGCTTAAAAATAAAATAATTAAAACTTAAACAAAAATAAAATAAAAAAATAAAATAAAATAAAGACAAACTAAAACATAAACCGAAATCGAAGCCTGAATCTAAACCTAAAAAGAAAATAAAAAAAAATTAAAACTAAACTAAAATAAAATAAAAAATACTTAAATTAAACTGAAAAATAAAAAGCTAAATTAAATAAAAACTAAACCTAAAATAAAATAAAATAAACCTAAAATAATATAAATAAAACTACATAAAATTGAAACCTAAACAATAAACCAAAACCTAAAAATAAATAAAAAAATAAACCTAACCCTAAACTAAAAAAAACCTAAATAAAAATAAAATAAACTTAAACAAAACTAAAATAAACTAAACTAAAGCAAATAAAACCTAAACCTAAAATAAACTAAACCTAAACCTAAACTAAATAAAATAAAATAAATTGAAAATAAACCTAAACCTAAACTAAAAATAAACCTAAACATAAACCTAAACCTAAAAAAAATAAAATAAAAAACCTAAACCTAAAAAAAATAAAAAAATAAAACCTAAACCTAAAAAATAAAATAAAAATAAAACTAAACTAAATAAAAAAACATAAACCTAAAAAAAATAACTAAAAAAAACCTAAACTAAAATAAATAAACTCTAAAAAATAAACCTAAATAATATAAAAAATAAACAAAATTAAACTAAATAAACCTAAACCTATCAATTTAATAAATTAAAAAAAAACCCTAACCCTAAATCCTAAATCTTAAAAAAACCAAAACATAAACTAAATAAAATTTAAAAATAAATAAATAAACCTAAACCAAAATAAAATAAATAAAATAAAAAAATAAAACATAAACTAAACCTAAACCTAATTTAATAAAAAAATAAAATTAAAACTAAATTAAAATAAAATAAATAAAACCTAAACTAAAATATATAAAAAAAAGCTAAATAAAAAAAACTAAATCTAAAATAAAAAATAAAATAAACTTATAATAAAATAAAATAAAAAATCAAATAAAATTTAAACCTAAACAATAAATCAAAAAATAAAACCAAACAATAAATCAAAAAATAAAACCTAAACCTAAACTATAAAATAAACCTAAACCTAACCTAAAATAAACTAAACTAAAATAAATAAACCTAAACCTAAACCTAAACCTAAAATAAAATAAACTAAAAGATAAACCTAAACCTAAACTAAAAATAAAATTTAAAATAAACCTAAACCTAAACCTAAATAAAATAAAAATAAAACTAAACTAAAAAATAAAAACTAAACTAAAATTAAATTAAACTAAATAAACCTAAAATAAATAAACTAAACCAAAAAAATAAAATAAAATAAAATAAACTAAATAAACCTAAACCTACTAATATTTTAAAACCCTAAACCTTAAACCCTAAATCCTATATCCTAAACCTTAAACCCTAAACCCTAAACCCTAAACTTATAACCCTAACCCTACAACCCTAAAAAACCCTAAACCCTAAAAATCTTAAACACTAAAGCCTAAAGCCTAAACCCTAAACCCTAAACCCTAAACTAAACTAACCTACCTAAACCCTAAAACCATAAAGCCTAAACCATAAAATCCCTAACCCTAAAGCCTAAACACTAAACCCTAAATCCTAATCCTAACCTAAACCTAAAAAAACCTTAAACCCTAAACCATAAACCCTAAAAAACATAAAACCTAAACCCAATAAATAAAACTTGAAAATAAAATAAAATTTAAACCTAAATAAAATATATAAAATAAAATAAAAAACCTAAAACCTAAACCTAAACCTAAAATAAAATAAAATAAAAAAAAAAAAATAAAAAAATAAAAAAAAAAAAAAACTAAACAAACTAAAATATAAAATAAACCTAAGAATAAAAAACCTTAATAAAATAAAAACTAAACATAAAATAAAAATAAAATAAACCTAAAGTAAAATAAAATAAAAACTAAATAAGAACCTAAACCTAAAAAAAAAACCTATTAAAAAATAAAAAATAAAACCTAAACCCTAAACTAAAAAACCATAAACCTAAAATAAAAATAAAATATTCAAAATAAAATAAACTAAAACCTAAACTTAAACAAATAAAGCCTAAACCTAAACCTAAAATAAGCTAAACCCAAACTTAAACCTAAACTAAATAAAATGAAATAAACCTAAACTAGAAAATAAAACCTAAACCTAAAAATAAAATAAAACCTAAACCTAAACCTAAAATAAAAAAATAAAACATAAACCTAAAAAATAAATAAAAAAATAAACTAAACTAAAAGTAAACTAAAATTAAAAACCTAAACTAAAATAAATTAACCAAAAATAAACAAAATAAAAAATAAACAAAATAAAAAAATAGATCGAAATAAAAATAAAAAATAAAATAAAATAAAATAAATAAAAAATAAACTAAATAAAAATAAACATACCATTTTACTTAATTAAAAAAAACATAAACCCTAAATCCTAAACCATAAACCCTAAAATTAACACTAAACCCTAAACCCTAAACCTACAACCCTAAACATTAAACCCTAAACTCTAAACCTTAAACCCTAATTCTAAACCCTAATCCCTAAAAGCATAAACCCTAAAACCCTAAACCCTAAACCCTAAACCCTAAGCCCTAAACCCTATGCCCTAAACCCTAAACCATAAACCCTAACCCTAAATCCTAAACCCTAAACCCCAAACCCTAAACCTAAACCTAAATTAATGAAATAAATTAAAAAAATAAACCTAATAAACCTAAACCTAAACCTAAATCCAAAGAATAACTAAAAACATCAAACCAAGCTAGTCTAATAAAGGCTAAACCTATAAAATATAGGTACTAATGGTTATGGAGGTGGGAGGACTACTACCATGGTAGTGGAGGAAGAGATCTAGGATATGAAGGTGGATCCCAACTAAAATACGTTGGATGTGAAACTAGAAACTAAAGAACTATAAAATAAACTGTCTAAGAGACTCCTAGTAATTTAGGGTTTTGATTTGCTATGCAACTTGTCTCTAAAACTTGTTATGTTACTTCATTGATGAAATCAAAAGAAGAAGTGTTAAATATGAATTTGTCTGTTAAAAAAAAAACTAAACCCTAAACTAAAACCTACTGACCTTAAACCTAAACCCTAAACCTAAACCCTAAAACCCTAAACCCTAAACCCTAAACCCTAAACCCTAAACCCTAAACCCTCTAAAAGCAAAACCTAAAACCTAAACTAAATCCTAAACCCTAAACACCAAACCTAAACCCTAAGCCCCTCAACTAAACTTACACCCTAAACCTTAAACCAAAAAACATAATTCTAAACTAAATAAAACTTAAAAATAAATTAAATTAAATAAAAAAACCTAAACCAAAAAAAATTAAAAAATAAAATAAAATAATAACCTAAACCTGAACCTAAAAAGAAAATAAAAATTGAAACTAAACTAAAATAAAATAAATAAAAAACCTAAACTAAAATAAAATAAAAAACCTAAAATAAATTAAAACTAAACCTAAAATAAAATAAAATAAACTTAAAATAAAATAAAATAAACTAAATAAAACTAAAAATAAACATAAAATAAACTAAAAATAAAATAAAATAAACAAAATAAAAAAAAACTAAACTTAAAATAAAATGATAAACCTACCTAAAAATAAACTAAACTAAAATAAATAAACCTAAACATCCAAATGAACTAAACCTAAATATATACCTAAATAAATAAAATAAATAAACCAAATAAACCTAAAAAAATATAACCTAAAACAAACCAAAATAAAAAAGCTAAAACCTAACCTAAAAAAAAATAAAATAAAGACTAAAACCTAAACCTAAAATAAAATTAAAAATAAACCTAAAAAATAAAAAATAAACCTAAATAAAAATAAACCTAAACCTAAATAAAAATAAACAAATTAAAACCTAAACTAAAATAAATAACCTAAAATAAATTAACTAACTAAATAAATAAAAAAATAAACCTAAATAAAATAAAAATAAAATAAAAAAACAAAATAAACCTAAATAAACTAAAAATAAATAAAAAAAAAAAACAAAACCCTAAACTATCTAAAAAATAAAATATAAACCTAAACTATAAAACTAAACCAAAAAAACCTAAAAAAACCTAAAAAAAACTAAACCTAAAAAAAAAAAAACCTAAAACTAAACCTAAAACCAAAAATAAATTAAAAAACAAATAACACTAATAAACCTAAACCTAAGATAAACCATGAAACATCACCATCAAACAAGCTCCTAGATCTAAGTTTAAACATAAACCTAAAGTGGTGTATGGAGTAAAAGTTACTAATTATCAGGTGGTGAGGGAGAGATAAATGATGGTGGATCCCTAAGAGGGGTGTTGATAACCGAGAAACTAAGAATGGATGATAATAACTATGTTAACCTAATTATCTGGGTTTTGATTTCTATCTTTTTTTATCTATGTCATCATTTTTGTCTTAGAAAACTTAGTCTATTACTTAGAAAAATCAAAGAAGATATAAATTTGAATTTGTTCTAGTTAAGAAAACCAAAACCTTATACCCAAGTAAAACCTCAACCCCAATAAAACCTAAACAACTAAACTCTAAAACCTAAACCTAAACCTAAAACCTAAACTAAAATAAAACCTAAACTAACCCTAAACCCTAAACCCCAAATCTTAAACCATAACTAATAAAACCCTAAACCTAAACCTAAAACTAAAACCTAAACCTAAACTAAATAAACCTAAAATAAAATAAATAAATAAAACCTAAATCAAAAAAATAAAAAAATAAAACCAAACTAAAACCTAAACCTAAACCTAAAAAAAAAAAAAAAAACAAAAAAACAAAACTAAACTAAAAAAATAAAAACCTAAACTATACTAAAAATAAAACTAAATAAAATAAAAACTAAACCTAAAAAAGTAAAATAAACCTAAAATAAAATAAAAACAAAATAAAAACCTAAACCTAAAAAATAACCTAAAAATAAATAAAAAATAAAACCTCAATCCTAAACTAAAAAAACCTAAACCTAAAATAAAATTAAACTAAACCTAAACTTAAATAAAAATAAACTAAACTATAATAAATAAAACCAAAACCTAAACCTAAACTATAAATAAAATGAAATAAACTAAAAATAAACTTAAACTTAAACTAAAAAATAAAACCTAAAAATAAACTTAAAATAAAAGCCTAAACCTAAACCTAAAATTAAAATTAGAACCTAAACTTTAAAAAAATAAAAAAAACTTAAACTAACCTAAAAAAATAAAAATAAAAAATAAATCTAAACCTAAAATAAAAAAAATAAAACTAAACTAAAAAATAAACTTAAACTTAAACCCAAAATAAAAAAAAAAAAAATCTAAACTAAAATAAATAAACCTAAAATAAACAAACCAAAACTAAATAAAAATAAAATTAACCTAAATAAAATAAAAATAAAATAAATTAAAATAATAGAAAATATACTAAATAAACCTAAACTACTAAACTAAAATAAAAATAACCTAAACCCTAAATAAACCTAAACTAAACCATAAAACTAAACCTAAACCCTAAACCTAAACCTAAACTAAACAAACCTAAATAAACCTAAACCCTAAACCTAAACTAAACCTAAACCTAAACCCTAAACCTAAACCTAAACCCTAAACCCCTCCCTAACCTAAACCCAAAAAAAACCTATACTTAAACTAAAAATAAAAAAATAAAACATAAACCTAAAATAAAAAAATAAACCTAAAACCTAAACCTAAATATAAAAAATTAAACTAAACTAAAATAAATAAATACCTAAACCCTAAACTAAAATAACATAAACCTAAAATAAAATTAAATAAAATAAAACTAAACATAAATAAAAAAAATAATAAAACTAAACTAAAATAAAATAAAATTAAATAAAACCTAAACATAAAAACCTAAAATAGATTAAAAAATAAAACCTAACCCTAAAACCAAAGTCAAAAAATAAACAAAATAAAATAAACCAAAATTAAAATAAACTAAACTAAAATAAATAAAACCTAAACCTAAACTTAAAATAAATAACCTAAACCCTAAACTAAATGAATTCAAATAAAACCTAAAACTAATACTAAAAAAAAATAAAATTAAAACATAAACCAAACTTAAAAAATAAAACCAAAAACCTAAAAAAATAATAAAAAATAAACTAAACTAAAAAAAATAAGCATAAACCTAAACCTAAACCTAAAAATAAACTAAAATAAAAAATCAAAACTAAAATAAATAATCTAAATTAAATAAAAATTATAAATAAACATAAATAAAAAAATAATAATTTAACAAACTAAAACAAATTAAAAATAAACTAAATAAACCTAAACCCTAAACCCTAAACCCTAAACCCTAAACTAAAAGAAATAAACCTAAAATAAATTAACTAAACTAAATGAAAATAAAAAATAAAACTAAATAAAAATAAAAAATAAAATAAACAAAAAAAAAAAAAAATAAACTAAATAAACTAAATAAACATAAAACTAGTTGTTTACTTAATTTTAAAAAAAAAACCATAAACCCTAAACACTAAACCCTAAACCCTAAATCCTACACCCTAAACATTAAACCCTAAATCCTAAACCTAGACCTAAACCCTAAACCTAGACCTAAACCCTAAACCTACAACCCTAAACCTTAAACCCTAAACCCTCAAAACCCTAAACCCTAAGAAAACTGATGATAAGAACATCACCATCAAACAAGCTAGACCATGGAGGCTAAATGATTTTAAACTAGGTCCAATATGGATAAAGTGGTGGTTATGGAAAAAAGGTTAAAAAATGGTGGTGGCTAGGGAGAGATAATATGATGGTGGATCCTACTCAAAATAAATGGGAACTAGAAATAAGAATGGATGATCTAATTAGTTGCTAAAACTATGTCTACAAAAACCTTTATTTGCTCTATGCTCATTTTATCTATGTCATCACTTTTGTCTAAAATACTATTACTATGAAATCAAAAGAAGAAATATAAATTTGAATTTGTTCTAAGAAAACCAAAATCCTTATACCCTAAGTAAAAACCTCAACCCTAGACATAAAACCTAAACCCTGAACTCTAAACTCTAAAAACCCTAAACCTTAAACCCTAAACTCTAAAACCCTAAACCCTAAAACCTAAACCCTAAACCCTTAACCCTAAACCCTAAACCTAAATCTTAAACCATCAACTAACCATAAACCCTAAACCCTAAACCCTAAAAAACTAAAAACCTAAACCTAAACTAAATAAAACCTAAAATTAAAATAAATAAATAAACCTAAATCAAAATAAAATATTAAAATAAAATAAAAACCAAAACTAAAACCTAAACCTAAACCTAAAAAAAAAAAAAAACAAAAACTAAACTAAACTAAAATAAATAAAAACCTAAACTATACTAAAAAATAAAAAAACTAAATAAAATAAAAACTAAACCTAAAAAAGTAAAATAAACCTAAAATAAAATAAAAACAAAATAAAAAACCTAAACCTAAAAAAATAACCTAAAATAAATAAAAAATAAAACCTCAATCCTAAACTAAAAAAACCTAAACCTAAAATAAAATTAAACTAAACCTAAACTTAAATAAAAATAAACTAAACTATAATAAATAAAACCTAAACCTAAACCTAAACTATAAATAAAATGAAATAAACTAAAAATAAACTTAAACTTAAACTAAAAAATAAAACCTAAAAATAAACTTAAAATAAAAGCCTAAAACCTAAACCTAAAAAATTAAAATTAGAACCTAAACTTTAAAAAAAAAAAAAAACTTAAAATTGAACCTAAAAATAAAAAATAAAAAATAAAATCTAAACCTAAAAATAAAATAAAAATTAAACTA
Source organism: Cymbidium sinense (assembly GCA_021442155.1). Classification (NCBI taxonomy): domain Eukaryota; kingdom Viridiplantae; phylum Streptophyta; class Magnoliopsida; order Asparagales; family Orchidaceae; genus Cymbidium; species Cymbidium sinense. The sequence goes on along the minus strand of CM038214.1, from coordinate 367,379,420 downwards.
TACTAAAAAATAAACTTAAACTTAAACCTAAAAATAAACTAAAATAAAATACCTAAAGTAAATAAATAAACCTAAAATAAAAAAATAAACTAAATAAAAAATAAAAAACCTAAATAAAATAAAAATAAAATAAAATAAATAAAAATATTAAATAAACCTAAACTAAGTTTACCTAATTTAAAATTAAAAATTAAAATAAAACCCTAACCAAACCCTAAACCCTAAACCATAAAATCCTAAACCCAAAAAACCCTAAACCTAAACCCTAAACCTAAACTAAACTAAAACTAAACCCTAAACCCTAAACCTAAAACTATAACCTAAACCCTAAACCCTAAACCCAAAACCAAACCCTAAACCCTAAAAAAAACCCAAAAAATAAATAACATAAACTTAAACTAAAACCTAAATAAAATAAATAAAAAACCTAAACCTAAATAAAATATGAAAATAAATAAAATAAAAATCAAAACTAAAACTTAAACCTAAACCTAAACATAAAAAAATTAAACTAACCTAAAATAAATAAATACCTAAACCCTAAACTAAAAAATAACATAAACCTAAAAATAAAAAAATTAAATAAAATAAAAACTAAACATAGAATAAAAAAATAATAAAACTAAACTAAAATAAAATAAAAATTAAATAAAAACCTAAACATAAAAAAAACCTAAAAATAGATTAAAAATAAAACCTTAACCCTAAGCTAAAAAAAACCAAAGTCTAAAATAAACAAAATAAAATAAACCTAAACTAAAATAAACTAAACTAAAATAAATAAAACCTAAACCTAAACTTAAAATAAACTGAACCTAAACCCTAAACTAAATGAATTCAAATAAAAACCTAAACCTAAACTTAAACCTAAAAATAAAATTAAAAAACATAAACCAAAACTTAAAAATAACAAAATAAAACCTAAACCTAAAAAATAATAGAAAAATAAAACTAAACTAAAAATAAGCATAAACCTAAACCTAAACCTAAAAAATAAACTAAAATAAAAAATCTAAACTAAAATAAATAATCTAAATTAAATAAAAATTATAAATAAACATAAATAAAAAATAATAATTTAACAAACTAAAATAAATTAAAAATAAACTAAATAAACCTAAACCTAAAATAAAAAAATAAAAAACCTAATAAACCTAAACCCTAAACCCTAAAAAAAAAAATAACTAAACCTAAACCCTAAACCTAAACTAACCCTAAACTAAACCTAAAACTAAACCTAAATAAACTAAACCTAAAAACTAAACCTAAACTAAACCTAAAAAACTAAACCTAAAAAACCTAAACCTAAAATAAATAAATAAACCTAAACTAAACCTAAACCTAAATAAAAATAATAAAAAAACCTAAAACCTAAAAAAAAAACCTAAACCTAAATAAACCTAAAATAAAAAAACCTAAACCTAAATAAATAAACCTAAAATAAAAAAAAAAATAAAATTAAATAAAAATAACTAACCTAAACCAAACCTAAACCTAAACCTAAATAAAAAAAAATTTAAAAAAAACTTAAAATAATAATATAAATAAAAAATAAACTAAATTAAATAAAATAAATAAAAATAAAAATGTAAATAAAATAAAACTAAACAAATTAAAATAAAATAAAAATAAACCTAAACCAAAAAATATATAAAAAATAAGACCTAAACCCTAAACTAAAGTAAAAAATTAAAACCTAAAATAAACAAAATAAAATAAACCTATACCAAAACCTAAATTATACTAAACTTAAACCCTAAACTAAATGAAATAAAATAAATAAAAAATAACCTAAACCTAAACTAAAAAATAAAACATAAAAATAAACCTAAAATAAAAACCTAAAACCTAAACCTAAAAAATAAAATAAAAACCTAAACCTAAAAATAAAAAAATAAAACCTAAACCTAAAAGATAAAATGAAAATAAATCTAAATTAAAAAAAAATAAACTTAAACCTAAAACTAATGCTAAAAAGTAAACTAAAATAAATAAAGCTAAAATAATTAAACTAAATTAAATAAAAATAAACATAAATATAAATAAAAAATAACTTAAATAAACTAAATAAACCTATACCTATAGGCTTACTTAATTTTAAAATGCCTAAATGATTTACTCCTAAAAACCTAACAACCTAAACCCTAAACCTTAAAATCCATAACCTTAAATTAACTAAACCACCAAAACCCTAAACCCTAAACAAAACCAACCCAAAACCTAAACTTAATCCTAACCCTAAACCCTAAACCCTAAACCCTAATCCCAAAACCTAAATCCTAAAACTTAACCCTAAACCCTAAACCCAAACCCTAAACCCTAAAATAAACCCTAAAACACTAAACTAACCTAAAACCCAAACCCTAAACCTAACCTAAAGTAATAAATAAAATAAATAAAACCTAAACCCTAAAACCTAATAAAACCTAAACCCAAAGAATGTAAACCTAAAACATAAAATCTAAGATAAAAAAAAAAAAAAATGGAGGTAAAAACAAATAATAAAACCTAAAATATGATGGTGGATCTCACTAAACTAAAGAAATAAGAATACTAAATAATAACTATAAAATAAATATCATTTTCTCTATGCATGCTCAAATCTATGTCATCGCTAAAAAACATTACTAAATAAATAAATAAGAAATATTGAATAAAATCATAAAAAAAAACCAAACCTAAACCTAATAAAACTAAAACCCAAAACCAAAACAAAAACTAAACCTAAACCCTAAACCCCAAACCCTAAACCTAAACCATAAAACTAAACCCAAACCTAAATCCTAAACCCAAAACCCAAATAAAAAAACCTAAACCTATAACCTAAACCAAAATAATAAACCTAAAAAATAATAAACTTAAAATAAACTAAATAAAACCTAAAAAAAATAAAATAAATAAAATAAACCTAAATTAAAATAAACTAAAACCTAAAAAAAAAAAAAAAAAAAATAAATTAAAATAATAAAAACCTAAATACTAAAAATAAAAACCTAAATATAATAAAACTAAACCTAATAAAATAAAATAAACTAAAATAAAATAAAAATAAAATAATAACTAAATAAAATCTAAACCTAAAAATAAACTAAAATAAACCTAAAAAATATAAAACATAAACCCTAAACTAAAAAAAATTCTAAACCTAAAATAAAATAAAATAAACCAAAACATAAACTAAAATAAATAAAACCTAAACCTAAACCTAAAATAAACTAAACCTAAACCTAAACTTAAATCATAAACCTAAAAAAAAAAATAAATTAAAATTAACCTAAACCTAAATAAAAAAACCTAAAAATAAACTAAAATAAAAAAAATAAAAATAAATAAACCTAAACCTAAAATAATAAATAAAAATAAATAAATAAACTAAATTAAAAATAAATAAACTAAATAAATAAATAAAATAAAAAAATAAATAAATAAACTAAAAAATAAAAAAATAAATTAAAATAAAAAAATAAATAAAAAATAAATAAAATAAATAAAATAAACCTAAACTAAATAAAATAAATAAAAAAAACCTAAATAAATAAACTATAAAATAAATAAACCTAAAAAATAAACCCAAAATAAAAAACCTAAACCCTAAAATAAAACCTAAACCTAAAATAAAATCTAAAATAAAATAAATAAAAAACCTAAACCTAAATAAAATAAAATAAATAAAATAAAAAAATAAACCTAAACCTAAATAAAATAAATAAAAAAAAAACCTAAAATAAAATAAATAAAATAAACCTAAAAATAAAATAAACCTAAAATAAAAACCCTAAAATAAAACTAAAAAAATTAAAATAAAATAAATAAAAATAAAATAAAATAAAATTAAATAAAAAAACCTAAACCTAAAAAAAATAAACTAAAAAATAAAATAAAAAATAAAAAATAAAAAATAAATAAATCTAAACTTAATAAAATAAATAAACCTAAATAAAAATAAACAAAATAAACCTAAAAAAATAAAATAAAATAAATAAAATAAAATAAACCTAAAAATAATAAAAAAAAAATAAACCTAAAATAAAATAAAAAATAAAAAAATAAAATAAACCTAAATAAACCTAAAATAAAATAAACCTAAACTAAAAAAATAAATAAAATAAATAAAATAAAATAAACCTAAACCTAAACCTAAACCTAAACTAAAATAAATAAAATAAAATAAACTAAAATAAAAAAACCTAAACTAAACCTAAAAAACCTAAAAAATAAATAAAATAAAATAAACCAAAAATAAAAAAAATAAAATAAACCTAAAATAAAATAAAAATAAAATAAAACCTAAAACCTAAACCTAAAAAAATAAAATTAAACCCTAAACCTAAACCTGAAAATAAAAAATAAAACCTAAAATTAAAAAATAAAATAATAATAAAACTCGACTAAAAAATAAACCTAAACCGAAACCTAAACCCAAAAAGTAAATTAAATGAAAAAACCTAAAATAAATAAATAATCCTAATATAAATAAACTAAACTAAAAAAAATAAAAAATAAACCTAAATAAGAATAAAAAATAAACTAAATAAACTTAAACCTATCGATTTACTTAATTTTAAAAAAACTCTAAACCATAAATCCTAAAACCTAAACTTTATATCCTAAACACTAAACCCTAAACCTTAAACCCTAGAACTAACCCTAAGACCTAAACTGTAAACCGACAACCCTAAGAAACTATAAACCCTAAAACTTAAACCCTAAATTAAAAAAATAAATAAACCTAAACCCACTGCATTACTTATTTTTAAAAAATACCCTAAACCCTAAATCTTACACCCTAAACCATAAAACCTAAACTTTAAACCCTAAACCCTAAAACTAACCCTAAACCATGAACCCTATTCCTTAACCCTAAACCATAAAAGCATAGATCCTAAAACCCTAAACCCTACATCCTGAATCCTAAACCCTAAACCCTAACCTTAAACCCTAAACCCTAACCCCCAAACCCTAAATCTAAACCTAAAGTAACTAAATAAATTAAAAAATAAATCTAATCCCTAAAACTTAATAAACCTAAACCTAAACCCAAAGAAAGGGCAAACCTGACAAGAAGAACATCACAAATAAATCATGCTCGCCTAGATCTAGCTGGAGGCTGGGAGGCAAGGTGAGGATTTGGGTGCTGTGTATATGGAGGAGGTGTCTGGTAGTGGTGTTTATGGAAGTGACTGAGGTTACAAATGCAGATGGTGATGGGAGAGAGATTAGGGATATGATGGCGACATTGTGCTACTGAGAGGCCATAGTGGTTCGATGGGAATTGAGAAACCAAAGAATCGCATTTGATCTCGCTATGGAACGTTGTATAAGTAGAGCAGCTCTAATTATCTAGGGTTTTAATTTGCTCTATGCGTTCATTTTGATCTATGTCATAGTTGTGTCTTAGTAAACTTGGAGTGTTACTTGGTTGATGAAATAGAAAAGAAGAAATGTTGAATCAAATTTGTTCTAATTAAAAAAAAATCATAAACCCTAAATAACCTAAATCCTAAACCCTAACCCTAAACCCTAAACCCTAAACCCTAAAACCCTAAACCTAAACCCTAATTAAACCCTAATCCTTAATCCCTAAACCTAATTAAACCCTAAAAAAGCTAAACCTAAACTAAAACCTAAAAATAAAATAAATAAAAAAGACCTAAACAAAAAAAAGTTAAAATAAAACCTAATCAAAACCTAAACCTAAACCTGAACATAAACTAAACTAAAAAAAATAAAAACTAAAATAAAATAAATAAAAACAAAGCTAAAATAAAATAAATAAAAACCTACTAAACTAAAAAATTTAAAACTTAAATAAAATAAAAATTAAATCTAAAATAAAAATAAAATAAACTTATAATAAAATAAAATAAAAACTAAATAAAAACCTAAAACTAAAAAATAAATTTAAAAATAAAACCTAAAAATAAATAAAAAATATAACCTAAACCTTAAACTAAAAAAAGACCTAAACCTAAAATAAAAATAATATACACCTAAACCTGAACCAAACTAAAATAAATAAAACCCAAACCTAAACCTAAAAATAAATTAAACCTAAACCTAAACCTAAACTCTAAATAAAATAAAATAAACTAAAAATAAACTTAAACCTAAACTAAATAATAATACTTAAAAATAAACCTAAAATAAAAACCTAAAGCCTAAACCTAAAAAAAAATTAAAATAAAAACTTAAACCTAAATATAAAAAATAAAAAATAAAATCTAAACCTAAAATTTAAAATAAAAATAAAACTAAACTTAAAAACAAACTTGAACCTAAACCTAAACCTAAAAAATAAACTAAAATAAATAAATTAAAATTAAAATTGATATGAAAATTTAAAAAAATTAAAAATAAAAAATATACTAATTAAACTAAAAAATCCTAAACCTAAGAGTTTACCTAATTTATAAAAAAAATAAAAAATAAAAAATAAAAATAAATAAAAATAACACTAAACCCTTAAACCCTTAATCTACAACCCTAAACCCTAAACCCTAAAATCCTAAACCCTAATCCATAAACACTACACCCTAAAACCCCTAAGCCCTAAACCTTATGCCCTAAACCCCAAAACATAAAACCATAAACCCTAAACCCCAAACTATAAACCCTAAAAACCTAAAAACCTAAACCTAAACTAATTAAAACCTAAAAAATAAAATAAATAAAAATCCTAAACATAAATAAAATAAAAAACTAAATAAAATAAAAACCTAAACTATAACCTAAACCAAAACGTAAAACTAAACCTAAAAAATAAATTAAAATAGAAAATAAAAACTAAACTAAAATAAAATAAAAAAACCTAAACTAAACTAAAAAATAAAATAAACTGAAATAAATAAAATAAAATAAACATAAACCTAAACTAAATAAACTAAACTAAAATAAATAAAACCTAAACCTAACCCTAAAATAAAATAAACCTAAACCCTAAACTCAATAAAATAAAATAAACTAAAAATGCACCTAAACCTAAACACAAAAATAAAACTTAGAAAAATAAACCTAAAATAAAAATATAAAACCTAAACCTAAATACATAAAATAAAAACCTAAACCTAAACCTAAAAATTAAAAATATAACCTAAACTTAAAAAAAAAATTAAACTAAAAAAATAAACATAAACCTAAACCTAATCCCAAAAAATAAACTAAAATAAAAAACTAAAATTAAAATAAATAAAACTAAAATAAATAACCAAACTAGATATAATTAAAAAATAAAGCTAAATAAAAATGAAAAATAAAATAAACTAAAATAAATAAAAAATAAACTAAATAAACTAAATAAACTAAATAAACCTAAACTTGTAGGTTTACTTAATTTTTTTTTTAAAACCCTAAACCCAAAACCCTAAATCTTAAACCCTGAACACTAAACCTACAACCCTAAAGCCTAAACCGAAAATCCTAAACATTAAACCCTAAAAATCCCTAAACCATAAACACTAAACTAACCCTAATCCCTAAACACTAAACCCTAAATCCTAAACCCTAGACCAACAAGTAACTCTAAACCCAAACCTAAACCCTAAAAAGCTAAAAAGCTAAACCTAAATTAAAGAAAAAATAAAAATAAAATAAATAAAAGAATCTAAACCAAAATAAAATAAAATAAAAACTTAAACGAAAACCAAAACTTGAACCTAAACCCTTAAAGGCTAAAAACCTAAACCTAAACTAAATAAAATATAAAAATAAAATAAATAAATAGACCTAAACAAAAATAAAATAATAAAATAAAATTAAATAAAAATCAAAACTAAAACCTAAACCTAAATCTAAGCCTAAATCTCAAAAGAAAATAAAATAAAAAATAAAAACTAAACTAAAATAAAATAACTAGAAACCTAAACTAAACAAAAAAAATAAAAAACCAAAATAAAAAAAACTAAACTTAAATAAAAATAAAATAAACCTAAAATAAAATAAAATAAAATAAAAACTAAATAAAAACCTAAACCTAAAAAAGAAACCTAAAAATTAATAAAAAATAAAACCAAAACACCATAAATAAAATAAAATAAAACCTAAAATAAAAATAAAATTAACCTAAACCCAAAACTAAACTAAATAAAACTTAAACCTAAACCTAAACCTAAAATAAACTAAACCTAACCTAAATCTAAACCCTAAATAAAGTTAAATAAATTAAAAATAAACTTAAACCTAAACTACGAAAATATATTCTAAAGATAAACCTAAAATAGAAACCTAGAACCTAAACCCAAAAAAATAAAATAAAAACCTATACCTATATTTAAAAATAAAAAATAAAACCTAAACTTAAAAATTAAAATTAAAATAAAACAAAACTAAAAATAAAACCCAAAAATAATATATGGTGGTGGTGGTGGAGGGAGTGATCGGGGACATGATGGTGGATCCTATTACTCAAGAGGTCGGAGTGGTTCTGATGGGAACTACAAAAACTGAAGAATGGCTAATCTGATCTGCTACTTATGGAACTAGGTCTTAAAGTAGCGACGGTTCTAGTTATCTAGGGTTTCTGTTTGCACTACGCCTGCTCACTTTTTATATATGTCATTGCTTGTGTCTTAGAAAACTTAAGTGTGTTACTTGGTTGATGAAATCAATAAGAAGAAATGTTGAATCTGAATTTGATCCCTGTGAAAAAAAAACTAAAAACCCAAAACCATAAACTAAAACCTAAACTCTAGACCTAAAACATAAACCCTAAACCTTAAACCCTAAACCCTAAAATCCTAAACCCTATCCCCTAAACCCTAAAAACCTAAAAACCTAAATCTAAACTAAAGATAACCTAAAAATAATATAAATAAAAAACCTAAACCTAGATATAATAAAATAATATAATAAAATAAAAACCTAAACTAAAACCTAAACCTAAACCTAAAAAAAAATAAAATAAAAAATAAAAATAAACTAAATAAAATAAAAGAAAACCTAAACTAAATTAAAAAATAAAGTAAAATTAAGTACAAAAAACCTTAATGAAATTAAAACAAAACGTAAAATAATAATAAAATAAACCTAAAATAAAGTAAAATTGAAACTAAATAAAAACCTCAACCTAAAAAATAAACTTAAAATTAAAACATAGAAATAAATAGAAAATTAAGCCTAAACCCTGAACTAAAAAAGAAACCCAAACCTAAAATAAAAATAAAATAAATAAAATAAAATAAAACCAAACCTTAACTAAAATAAAATAAACTAAAATAAATAAAACCTAAACTTAAACATAAAATAAACTACACCTAAACCTAAACCTAAACTAAATAAAATAAAATAAAATAAACTAAAAATAAACCTAAACTTAAACTAAAAAATTAAACTTAAAAATAAACCAATAATAAAAACCTATAACCTAAACCTAAAAGATAAAATAAAAATATAAACCTAAATCTAAAAATTAAAGTTAAAACCCAAACCTAAAGAATAAAATAAAAATAAAACTCAACTAAAAAATAAACCTAATCCTAAAAAATAAACTAAAATAAATATAACTAAAATAAATAAAATAAAATAAATAAAAGTAAAAAATAAACATAAATAAAAAAATAAAATAAAATAAAATAAATAAAAAAAGTAAATAAACTTAAACCTTCTAGTTTACTTAATTTAAAAAAAAAAACTCTAAACGTTAAATCCTAAGCCGTAAACCTTAAACCCTAAACCTTAAATCCTAAACCCTAAACCCTAAACTTACAAACCTTAAACCCTAAACCCTAAACCCGAAACCCAAATCCTAAACACTAAACCATAAAAGCATAAACCTTAAAACCTTAAAACCTTAAACTCTAAACCCTAAACCCTACACCCTAAATGCAAAACCCTAAATCCCTAACCCTAAACCCTAAGCCCTAAATGCCAAACCCTAAAACCAAACCTAAAGTAACTAAATAAATTTAAAAATAAACCTAAACCCTAAAACCTAATAAACCTAAACCTAAACCCTAAGAATGGGCAGAACCTTGAAGGCAGGAATGTCATCATCGATAAGGCTCAGTCTAGATTTAGTGGTGGAGGCGAAGGCAGAAGTGGCGATTATCGTAGTGGTGGTGGGGGATCTGGAGGTGCTAGTGGATAGGGAGGTGGTGGTCAGACTAGTGGTGGTTATGGAGGTGGGAGGAGTGATGGAGGTCACATCCGTAGTGGTGGTGGAGGGAGAGATTGGGGATATGATGGTGGATCACGCTACTCGAGAGGTTGGGGTTATTATAATGGGAACTGGAGAAACTAAAGAACGGCTGATCCGATCTGCAGCTTATGGAACTATGTCTTCATAGTGGAGAAATTTCTAGTTATCTAAGTTTTTGATTTGCTCTATGCGTGCTCATTTTTGACCTATGTCATCGCTTGTGTCTTAGAAAACTTAGTGTGTTACTTGGTTGATGAAATCAAAAAGAAGAAATGTTCAATCTGAATTTATTTTTTGTTAAAAAAAAATCAAAAACTCTAAACCCTAAACTAAAACCAAAACTCTAGACCTAAACCCTAAACCGTAAACCCTAAACCCTAAAACTAACCTTAAACTCTAAACCCTAATCTTATAACTCTAAACCTACAACCCTAAATCCTAAACCCTAAATCCTAAACCTGAAACTAACCCTAAACGCTAAACCTTAAACCCTAAACCCTAAACCCTAAACTCTAAACCATAAAACCCTAAACCCTAAAACCTAAACATACCCTAAACCCTAAACCATAAACCCTAAACCCTAAACCCTAAACCCTAAGTTAATAATGAACCCTAAACCCTAGAGCCTGAACACTAAACCCTAAACCCTAAAACCTAAATCCTAACCCTAAACCCTAAACCTTAAAACCCTAAACCCTAAACCTTAAAACCCTAAACCCTAAGCCACAAATCCTAAACCCTAAAAAATCAAAAAACTAAAACCTAAACTAAATAAAACATAAAAATAAAATAAATAAAAAACTTAACCCTAAATAAAATAAAAAAATAAAATATAAAAAAAATAAATAAAATAAAATAAATAAAAACCTAAACTAAATAAATAAAATAAAATAAACCTAAGAATAAAAAACTTAAATAAAATAAAAACTAAAAATAAAATAGACCTAAAATAAAATAAAATAAAAAATAAATAAAAACCTAAACCTAAAAAAACCTAAAAATAAAATTGAAAAATAAATAAAAAAATAAAACTTAAACCCTAAACAAAATAAAACCTAAAACTAAAATAAAAATAAAATAAACAAAATGAAATAAACATAAACTAACATAAATTAAACTAAAATAAATAAAATCTAAACCTAAACCTAAAATAAACAAAACCTAAACCTAAACCTAAACTAAATAAAATAAAATAAACTAAAAATAAACCTAAAACTAAACTAAAATAATTTACCTAAAAATAAACCTAAAATAAAAACCTAAAACCTAAACCTAAAAAAAAAGAAAATAAAAACTTAAACCTATACCAAAAATAAAAAAATAAAACCTAAACCTAACAAATAAAAAAATAATAAAACTCAACTAAAAAATAAACCTAAACCTTAAAAATAAACTAAAATAGAAAACCTAAACTAAAATAAATAAAATTTAAATAAATAAACCAAACTAAATAAAAATAAAAAATAACCCTAAATAAAAGTAAACAATAAAATAAACTCAACAAAATAAAAAATAAACTAAATAAACCTAAGCCTACAAGTTTATTTTAGTTTTATTTTAAAAAATACCACTAAACCCTAAATCCTAAACCCTTAACCCTAAACCCTAAAACTAGCCCTAACCCGCAAACACTAAACTTACAACCCTAAATCTACAACCCTAAATGCTAAAACCCTAAACCCTAAACCCTAAACCCTAAACCGTAAACCTTAAACCCTAAACCCTAAACCCTAAACCCTAAACCCTAAAACCCTAAACCCTAAACCTTAAACCCTAAAACCTTAAAAATTAAACCCTAAACCCTAAAACCTACAATCCTAAACCATAAACCCCAAATCATAAGCCTTAAACTAACCCTAAACCCTAAACCCTAAATTAACCATAAACCCTAAGAATGGGTAAAACCTTGATGACAGAGACATCTCCATCAACTAGGCTCAATCTAGATCTAGCAGAGGAGGCGAAGACGGAGGTGGCAGTTATCACAGTGGTGGTGGGGGATTTGGATGTGCTAGTGGATATGGAGGTGGTGGTTAGAATAGTGATGTCTGTGGAGGCGGGAGGAGCCATGGAGGTTACAGCCATGGTGGTGGCTGAGGGAGAGATCGAGAAAATGATGGTGGATCCCGTAACTCGAGAGGCGGGTGTGGTTTTGTTGGTAACTATGGAAACTAAAGAACGTCTGATCTGATCTACTGCTTATGGAATGTGTCTTTATAGCAGAGATGGCTTAACTTATCTAGCATTTTTTATTTGCTCTACTGGTGCTCATTTTTTATCTATGTCATCGCTTGTGTCTTAGAAAACTTGGGGAGTTACTTGGTTGATGAAATCAAAAAGAAGAAATATTGATTTTTAATTTGTTCTCTATTAAAACAAAAACCTTAAATCATAAACCCTAAACCCTAAACACTGAACACTAAATCATAAACCCTAAACCCTAAATCATAAATCATAAACTGTAAACCTTAAACCCTAAACCCTAAACCCTAAGCCCTAAACCCTAAAACCCTAAACCCTAACCCTTAAAATTGTAAACCCTCAACCCTAAAACCTACAACCCTAAACACTAAACCCTAAGTTAACCCTAAACCCTAAACCCTAAAACTAACCCTAAACCCTAAACTCTAAACCTTGAATAAAGATGTCATTAGGAGTAGATCTAAAGAATGACCTAATCCCAACATAGTTATGGTAGCTAAATAAAATGTCTTTAAGAGACATTCCTTTGATTATTAGAGATTTGAAGACCCTAAACTTAAACCCTAAATCATATTATAATACCATATATTACGTAAAATGTAGCATCATATATTTGAGCATTTATTGATGTGTTTTTGGATGTTATAAGATGTTTTGAAATGTTTTAATATATTAAGGTATTGTGCCCTATAGTCTATATTAATATAAATCCTAAAAATACTAGTTTAATAAATCAAATGATAAAATTTGTTAAATTTGAAGTGGGAATTAGGTTGTAGTACCAAAGGTATGCTACGACACTTGTAGTCTTAAAAGTAAGATTTTATGTTCAAAATAAATATTATATGTTGTAGCATAGTATAACATCATATAACATAATATATTGTTCTATGAACTTTTAAATTCTTTTAGTATTTAACATTCATGCAGTAAAGCCTACTATAGCATTACTTATAAAAATGCTGATTTAGACTTCAAAATGGTAGAATTTGCCAAATTCATAATAGGTAGAGCATGGCATTATAATATATTGTTTTAATTTAAAATATGTAAGTGATATGACTAAAATATATAGTTTTTTATTATTTAAACTAATTTTATGATTTTTTTCTTAAATAATGCCTTGTGATGTGATATGCTATATAATATAATATAATATGTTATAGTGTATTATAATATAGGATGCCATAACATAGTGTAGATCATGCATTATAAAGATACCATATTGTTTATTATGACTTGTTGTTTAGCATATTTTAGTTTGATATAGTATGATGTAGAAGTTTGTACCGGTATAATACGTAAAAATTTTATTTATAGGATGATGGGATTTTGCCAAATTTAAGGTAAGCTTTAGGGAACATCATTGGGTGCTATGGTGTGTCATTTAATCAAAAGAATGGAATTTTGCATCCAAAATAGATGTTCATTTTTCAACCAAATTTTATAAATTTTTTTAAAGTGATTCATTTTAAGGTGTAATGTAAGATAATATATTATATGAAAGCATATTAAAATATAATGTCCATAATAATATAACTTCACATATATATGAATGTGGTGGTGTGTTACTAAATGTTATTGTACATTTTAGTATGTTTAACTTTTGTTATAATACATTGGGTCAAAACACACAAAAATGTTAATTTGAATGTTGAGATGGAAGAATTTGGCAAAATTCACGGCACACAAAACACAAAATTATGCTATTTTGTACCATTTCTAATAGAAAATTAATAATTTTACATCTAAAATGAACATTATTCATATTTTGAGAAAATTTTGTTATTTGTTCCTTTTAAGTGATTCAAATATGTTGTAATGATAGAAAATATATTATATTATAGCAAATTATAATATAACATCATATATGATAATATAATATAGTGTGTTAATTCATAATATAATATGTTTTGCATGATATTGTACAGTTAGTTTGAGCTTGTACCATCACAAATCATAAAATGTTGATTACAATGTTAAAATGATGTAATTTGAACAAATACAATGTTAGGATTTTTGTTGAAGTATTAAAGGTGTGCATAAGAGAAGAAATAAGATTTGATGAGAATTCCATGTCAAGGACATGCAAGTAGATCTATTAGGGGATCACACATGCATTGGACATGACATGTGAGCGGTCTATGTCAAGGACATAGAAGGAGAAAATTTGCTAGGGATAATGATTGAATTTGATTTTATTATATGATTTGTGGAAAGAAGATTCTCTAGATAAGAATCTATAAATCCATAAGAGATTAAGATCGAATTGACTTTAATTTGTTTTATTTTAGTTGATGTGGAGGCATATCTGCTAGAGATATGGGCTTGAGTCTGCTAGGGATCAGGTATATGAACCTTCCTCTAGGTAAGCAGGTTTAGGCTATCCACTGGGGATTGGGATTTGAGTTTGATTTCATAGATTTGTTTGGGGATGTATCCACTGGAGATAATAGTTTGGTTTGATTTCTTTGACTTAGACTCTATTAAGGTAGTTGGTTCAATTTGGTACCACTAGGGAGGTTAGTTTTGAATTTTATTTGTTTGTTTGACTAGTTTATATATTATTTGGGGCTCTACTAGGGAGAATGGTGTGATTTAACTCCACTAGGGAAAATCATATTTGGTTTAATTTAATCTGAGTTAATGTATGGACCTTGTCGGTGTGTGATGGACCCACTAAGAAGGGGTTATGTCAGCCTTGACCTACCTTAAGTTTACAAATCCAAAGGGATAGTCTATCGGCTACGGGGTAGAGCTAGCCAACCTAAGGGGTTGCCTTTTGATGTGCAACAACTTTGCTAGGAAGAAGGCATAGCAGACTTACATCTTCCAAAGCAAGGAACAACCGTTGGGATGACATGTTGGATGCACAATAAATTGAACCTGACCTTGGGTGACTATAAAGTGAATGTCATTGGGGACTTATGTCAACTAAAAAGTAGTCAGGATTAATTTTATCTTAATTTTATGTGATTTGATATGGTTTATTTGGTTTAGTTTGATTTCAAATTGGGGGCATATCCATTGGGGATGTGAGCTCGATCAAATTTGATAGATTTAATTTATGGACCATGTCAGTGTACGATGGACCCACTAAGAAGGGGATATATTAGACTTGCCCTATCTCAGATTTATAAATCTAAAGGGATAGTCTACTCATCATGGGGTAGAGCTAGCTAACCTAAAGGGTTGCCTTTCGGTGTGCAACGGCAGTGCTAGGAAGAAAGCTTACTTACTTCTAAAGGGGAATGGGTTGACTTGTTGGTATCTATGAACGACTTAACGAGTGGTGAATGTCCTTGGGACTTATATCAATTCAAGGGTAGTCATTTAGGGAGTTTTCTTACCTAAAGATAGGATTCCTGCTTAGGAAAGGGTACCACTATGGGTGTCCTCCTAATCCGTAAGTGAATATATATTTTTTTATAAGTTTGTGTGGACCATGTTGGTGTACGAGGGACCACACTGAGAAGGGGCTCTGTCGACCTTGACCTATCTCAAATTTATTGGGCCAAGGAAGAATCTGCACATCCATAAGAGGGATTCTCCAACCATAGGGGTGGTTACTAGGAATGGGGAACTATCCAATTCGATAGTTACCCAAATCTGGGGCCAAAGGATGTGATCCAAATATAGTGCCCGGAGGTGTTCTAGGGCGTTATCACGAGCCACGAAAGAAAGTCTTTAGGTGTACGGTGGCCAACTCAAGGAGAAAGCATAGCAGACTTACATCTATCATGAGTGGTGTATCCTAAGGTGTGAGAACCAACCAACCAAAGGTGTATCCATAATCATGAGAGGTGTATCTATCAGCATAGTGAGAACCAACCAACTTAAGGTGCCTGTCGGCATGTAATGATCAATCTAGAAAGAAAGCATGTAGGCTAACAACTTTTCAAGCTTAATTGATCAGTTGTATAGTCTATCATCGGTGGGACATATGCTATCTGACTTAGAGCAACTACTAAGCGGGGAGCCCCTAAGAAGGACTAGATCTATACTTGAAGCATTCAGGAGGGAAGGAGCTACTAGGGGACTTATCCTAAACCTCAAATATACTCGACCCATTTAGTGCACGAAGGCTAATCTAAGAAGAAAGCATACCAGACTCACATACCCTTAAATGAAGCCAACATGAGGGAGCTTACCAGCCACACAGTAAGGCCTACCAAACTAACATGGAGCTTATCGATGTGCAGTGGCCAAATAAGGAAGGAAAGTGTAGCAGACTTACATCCTCCAAAGTAAGAAGATCACTAGGGTGACCCACTAGGTGGTCATTTGACCTAGAGCAAACTCTTGAGTGAGTGTTGGGGCATTATCTCAACTCAAAGTAGCCCGAGACAAAAGATGTAGTTTATGTTTGTGTTATGTCGATGAAGGATAGGACATCGCTTGAGTTTCATACACCTACCCTAAACACATTGTGGAAGATTCAAAAAAAAAAAATACTTTCAACATGGAAGAGATTGAATTAAAAATAGAATTTTCATTGATGATAACTATTTTCACATGTGATTTATAATATTTCCTTAAGTAGAGACCACTGATTAGAAGAATTGGTCTCTTTCCCTTATGATTAATAAGTTGATAAGATCCTCCTTGGTAGGCCTTCTCTATGGTGAAAGGGCCTTCCCAAGTGGGTTCAAACATGCCCCCCCATCTTACGATGGGCAATAATCGGTCTCCTTATAACTAAAATAATCTTTCCTAATTGAAAAGCTCTAAAATGAATAAACTTGTTGTGAGCTTGAGTCATTTTAGCTTTGTACAGCTTAAGGTTTTGGTATACCCACAAGAATCTCCTTTCTAAACCTTCAAGCTCTTCTAACCGCAACTTAGCATTCTGCTCTATTATGATCTTGCTACCCACAGTTATCCTTAGTGATGGGAGTTATACTTCTAATGGTAGAATGACTTCGGACCCATACACTAAGGAGAAAGGAGTAGGCTAAATTGGAGTTCTATATATGGTGCGGTAGGCTCACAAGCCTTCAACTAATTGCTCATGCCACTATCGCTTATTATTATCGAGTATCTTCTGTAGTATTTGGATGAAAGTTTTGTTAAGGCTCCGCTAAGCTGTTTGACCTCGAGTAGTTGATGGTAGAATATATCTAATCTATGTTGTGTCTCTCAACAAAGTTGTTGATATCGATGATCTTGAATGCAATATCATTATTAGATATAATTCATCGAGGCACTCTGAACCTATATACGATATGGTTCCTAAAAAATTGGAGCACATCTTTGAGTTGTGACCTCTCACGGGGAATCATCTTTACTATTTGGAATAAGTCGGTAAGAGCGATGACCAAGAAGGAGTATCAATCGGATTCACTATGTTGGTATCCCAGCACTTAAATGGACATGAAGCCAATGTACGATGTAGAATGTTGGGTTGTTGGTGTAGGACCACACCGTGTGTTTGACATTTGTGGCATCGCCTAGCCGTATCCATGCAATCTTTGATTATCGATGGCCAGTGGTATCCTAGTCTCTTGATATATGCTTTTAGCTTCAGACTAGACTGGTTGGCTCCACATAATCCTGAGTGTACCTCAATCATGATCTTACAGGCTTTATGCTTGTTTAAACAATATAACCACATATGATCGAAAGATCACTGGTATAATACACCATTGACAAGAGCGTAGGAAAGTGCTCTCTGCTTCATCTGATAGACTTGGGACTTCTCTTGAGACAGTTTGTCTTTATTTAAGTAATCCATGAATAGTTTTCTCCAATCTAACTCCTCTTCCTTCCTGATAATGGCAACCTCCCCTTCAAGAGAGTACTTTTTGATGAGTTCAATATCAATAAGGGCTAAGACTTGTCTATTTTGGACTTTTATTGATATGGACTCATCCTCCGAACATGCCAATACCTTCGCAAGCTTGGCTAAAGAATACATTATGGCATTCTCTCCTCGAGGAATCTTATAAATGGTAACCTATGGGATATGGGCCAGCAACTCTATGGTGTACTTGTTGTAGTGATGGAGCTTAGGTTTTATAACCTTTAAGGACCCAGTAATTTGGTTGATAAATAGCTGAGAATCCTTGAAGATATTGATATTTTATATGCTTAGAGTAATGAATAACTCCAGACTGGCAATCAGAGCCTCATATTTAGCTTTGTTGTTGGTGCAAGAATTAGACAGATGATATGAGATTCTCATAACATCGTGATCCAAAGTTAAGAGAATTATTCCTACCCATGCCTTTCCTAAAATAGTGGATTGTGGTTCTTCTCCTCTTTAAGAGGAAGGCGCACCATCAAAATACATCTCCCAGTGGTGAATGCTAGTATCCCCTAAGTTCATGATTTGTTCATCGGGCAGATAATCACTAAGCCAAGAGTCAACATGAAATGGGTGTGCTGTAAAGAAATATGCTAGCGCTCTTCCTTTCACTGCACGGAGGGGTACTAAGGTAATGTCAAACTACGAGAGGATCATGAACCATCATGGCAACCATCGAGATAACGTCGACCGTGTCACTAGATACTATAGTGGATTTTTACTAGAGATTAAGTTCACATTTTGAGGAAGTATGTAGTGTTGTAGCTTTTGAGATGCAAAGATTAAAGCTAGATAATGCTTCTCAATGGGTGGATAATTAACCTCAGTAAGGATTAGACAGAAGCTGAGGTAGTAGAGTGCATTTTCCTTATTCTCATAATTGGCTTGGGCCAACAAAGCACCAAAGGAGTTGTCTAACGCAGTAGTGTAAAGTTTGAGTGGCTTGCCCAGGATAGGGGTTGGTAGAACTGGAGGCGGCATCAGGTAATGCTTGATGTCTTCAAAGTCATGCTCAAACTTGTCATCCCACTTGAACTTGGCATCCTTTTTGATAAGTGCTGAGAATAGCTAACATATTCTCGATAGGTTGGATATAAAGCATCTTAGATACGCCAACCGCTTTTAGAATGATCTAAGTTGAGTTAAAATTTTAGGGGGTGACATTTCTAATATTGCCTTGATCATCTCTAGATTGATTTCGATTCCATGGTGTCAGACAACAAACTCAAAGAATTTCCCTGAAGCTACTTCGAATGCACACTTCACGGGATTCATTTTGAAGTTAAATCTTCTTAACTGTTTGAAAACTACTATTAAGTCAAAGAGATGCTCTTCCTTTTCTCTACTTTTTTACCACGAGATCATCGACATAACACTCAACTTGATGATGAATGAGTTTGTGAAAGATTCGAGTCATAGCCCGCTGGTATGTAGCACTGGCATTTTTAAGGTTGAAGGCATGACCTTATAGCAATAGATTCTAATCGGGGTTATAAAAGTAGTGTTTCTTTCATCTTTAGGGGCCATCTTTATTTGGTTATATCCAGATAAGCCATCCATGAATGAGAAGACTGCATGAGATGAGGCAATGTCCACCATTAGCTCCGGGATTGGTAGTGAAAATTCATCTTTTGGACATGCCTTGTTTAAATTCCTAAAATTGATGCATATGTGAATTTGGCCATTATTTTTCTTAACTAGGAAGATGTTGGCTAACTAGGTAGGGTATTTTTCTTTCTAGATGAAGCAGCATTGATCAATTTCTTGACTTTAAAAATGACTTATTATTCTATTTCAAATTGCATGCATCTTGCTTGATAGGGTTAGTAGTAGGCTCTATTGCAAGTTTATGGACTGCTACATTAGGAGCCAATCCAGGCATCTCTTCATAACTCCATGTAAAGTAATATTTAAACTCAGTCAATATCCTAACTGAGTCATTGGTTTCAAATTCATTCAACAAAGAACTGATATATGTCGGGCATGGATCTTCTTCAATTCCTAAGATAATTTCTTTGAGCTCATTGATGGTTGACTTGATCTCTTCATCAAACTCTTGTGATGCATCTTTCACTTCAAAATCATTTGGATCATTCGAAGTTTTTAAGCACAGCTCCTCATATGAGTTAATGCGATTTGAAAAGAACCAATCAGATTTTAAATGATTGGTGATAGCTATCATCATCATTGGACCTATCTGAATCTAGTCCCAATCTTGATTGAGAGCTTTTGCATTATTCTTCCATATTCTTTCAAAGTAGTTTGACCTTTGCTTTAACCAAGTATATGGTTTTAACCTTTTCTTTGCTAAATTATGAACACAAGATAAGTACAAATCGAATAGTAATTCTATTAAATCTTTATATGAATCATCCTCAAGTTCTACATAAATTTCTTGACTTTTGGATGATGCTCCCAGAAAGAACCTCTGAGTCTTCACACCTGCTGTTGACTTTGCGGCTTCTTTAGCTACCAAACCCTCTACTTTTTGAGAGGAAAGTAAGGTTAGAGCTAAAGTTCCCAGCTAATGCCTAACTATTTCAAATATAGACTTGGTAATATTTATGCTTTGCTTTGGAGCCCGATCTTCATTGCTATCTAGCTCAAGTGTCAGCTCCAAGGGAATCTACTACTAAGAAGAGCTGGCTGGTGTGCTAACCATATAAGACTCATCCTATGAACTAGATTCTAAGTCTATATGGATAGTAGGTCTACTCCTGGTAGCTGAGACATATCTTCTATTAGGTGGCCAATAAAGAGTTTATCCACCCCTTGGACTGCCTCTGAACTAGCCTCTTCCTCTATTTAGTGGAGGTCAGGTCGTTCTACCCATATGTTCGAATGGAGTAACGAACTATGGCTAGAATTTAATGTCATGCTCCACTTCCTCCTCGAAGTCTATTTCCTCTCCCTTTTATTTTCTTTTTCATTTTCTCTTTTCCTTTCTTTTTCATTTTCTCTTTCTTTTTATTTATCTTTTACTTTTTTATTTTTAAACTTTGGCCAAGTTTGCGAGAATAGACTTGTTGATTTTGAGGGAGGTAGTAAGCCGCATCCTCCTATATGTCGACCTCGTGAACTGTAAATAACTTGAGATCTCCTATGACACAGTAAATGATCCCACCTCTCATAAACTTCATACACTGATGTAGAGAGGATGGAACTATGTTGTTCTCATGTATCCATAGTTTCCCAAGCAAATCTTTGAAATATGTATCAAAGTCAATAATGTGAAACTTGGCTTCACTCTTCTAATCATCTATCTCCAAGGGAAACACTATGGAGCCTAAGGCCTATTGACCTCACTTTTTGAGTGTGGATTCATTCTTCCCATCTTAGACTTAGGAGTCTTATAGACACTGAAACTTTCCTAGTCATAAGACACTTCTAAGAATAGGGTAAACACTTAACCTAAGCCTAAAGACTTAGAAGGGTTAACCATAGTATTAAGTTATTCCTTAGGAATTATGAAAATCCACCTACCCTACAACCCAAATGCAATCCATGTTCACCTTCTCAAACCATACCTCCAGTTCAGTTCAAATAACAAATCCAAATCCAAATCCAAACCCAAACTCCAAAACCAAATGATTGAAACTTGATTAAATCCAAGCCATATGATATCCCATGGACTTAGCCAAATCTTAATCCAAATCAAACTAAAATTAATTGATTTTCTCATAATAAATTTATATCTTCAATCATCTTCATAAATATAAATCAAATCTATATTCAAATGATCAAAACTAAATCAAACTAAATCAAATTAAATCAAAACCCTTCCTAAGTCATATGACTATCCCATTGACTTGACCAAATCTTATTCCAAATTAAGTCAAACTCAATTGATTTTCTCACAAATCAATCATATTTTCAATCATCTTCACAAATTTAAATAAACTATACATTTAAATCATTAAAACTAAATCAAACAAAATCAAAATCCAAACCTACGCCACATGACCCAACTCCATGGACTTAACCAAATTCCTTCATTACAAAACCCAAATTCAATTAATTTTCTCATGAATCAATCATACATTCAATCATATTCATAAATATAAATGAAATCTATAATCATAAAGCCAAACCAAAATCAACCCAAGTCAAACCCAACTTATCCCTTTTGACTTGAAATGTTCAAATGAACCAAAACCCATTTGAACCCAAGCCAATTGCAACTGAATTTATATATCAATCCCAAATTCATATATAAACTCAACTAAATCAAACTCAACCCAAAATCAAGCCAACTAAAACCATGGTCCACTTGACCCAAAGTGGCCAATTTAACCTATTTGAGCCAAGTTCTAATCCTACCCAAATTGGATTTAACCAAGCCCATCAAAACCTCCCATCATGTTTGTTGATCAATTATAATAAATTAGGTCAAACTAAGTCAACTTGGTCATTTGACCAAGTCAACCCATTAACCCATATGAACATAAACTAGCCAAATTTCAACTTAAGCCAAATCCCTTGAAACCAATGATTCATACTAAATCAAAATCAATATTTAAAAATGACTTAACCTTCAATTGAGTCAAACCAAACCCAATTGGCCGTCTTATCCCAAGTTTACCAAAATTGACCTAAAAGACCAAATTAGGTCAAATCAAAATATATACCAAATTGATTGTTGAACTTGACCAAAACCATAATTAGACCCATTGAACCCAATTGACCTATTTAGCCCAAATTGACCTAAAGGTTCAAGTTGGCCTAAATAAAAACTAAATCCAAATTAATTGAAACCAAAGCCTACAATCATCTTCAATTGGTCAAATAAACCTAAACCAACACCCAACCCAAGCCTATTTGGCAAATTTGTTCAAATTGGTCAAGTTAACCCATTTGACCCAAATGAATTCAAATGAGACAAAATCAAATCTAAGCCAAACTAAACCAAACCAATTGAACCAAAAAAATCCTAAATGATCATATGAACTTGACCTACCCTTGGTTTGACCCAATTTGACCAATTGGTCGACTTGACCCAACCTAACCCAATTTGACCTAAATGAGTCAAATTGAGCCAAACCTAACCAAATCAACTCCAATTGAATTGAAATTTGGGCTAGCCCACTTTTGGCTCATTTCAAATCTATCCAAATCAAATCCAATGCCAAATGATCATTCTACCCTTAGGTAAAAGGCATCACATGAGACAAATCACCCATGTAACTGGTCATTTCCATTCCTTTGCCACTTGGTACTCTCCCAATGGTCCACCTAAGCACCTAACACACTGCCCAACTTGACCTAAGGGGTGGTTGGGCTAGCCATGACCAATGGGAGGTGAAATCACCTCACCCTCCCCAATAGAGCATTTGAAACCCGTAGGACACCCATGATTCCTCTTTGGCAGCCACCTCCACACCTTCAACCAACCAAGCCAAGCCAAACTGACCTCCTCCCTGCCACCCATGACTCCCTGAGATGGCTGGATGGCCACTAGAAGCCAAACCAAATCCCACTATCTGATCAAGAAGATGGTGGGTATACACCCCCTTATTTCCACTCAAACACACATAAAAATCATTCCTTAGAGCCCTAACTACCCAAGATGAGCTGCTAGAGCCATTCCTTAAGCTCCCAAGCTCATTGCTCGATCAAAAAATGCCATTCCTGCCTGTCATGAAATAGGACACTCCCATTTCTAACCTAACTTTTCCATTTCTCCATCAAACTAAAATTAGCTTTGCATGCACCTTCCATAGGCTTCATCGAGCAAGAATGAATCATCTCCCAAGCTTTCTTGAGCACTGGAGGTGGTACTTCGATCAAAGTTGACCTCCAAATCATCAGTTCGTGGCCTTCTGAGTGAACATCAAGGAATTGATGCAATTACTGCACAACAGGGCTTCATCTCCACTAGATAAATCTTTCTCAATCTTTCAACCCACCGGTCTTGAGCTCCAGTGAGGTATGCTTCCAAAACTGATCCTTAGGCAAAAATGGGTTGGAGCTTTTTGAAGAAAACTTGCATCTCGTGTGATCTTGACCATTGGATCCCCTCCAATCATTGTCCTAAATGTGTGGGATTCTTTTGGAGCTGATTCGAGCTCAGGGAAGCTCAGATCAAGTGAGCATTGGCAGACGAGCTCCATTCTTCCTCACTTGTGTGACGTTGGATCATGCACCATCCATTCTACATGATCAAAATGGACTGTTGTGATAAGATTGCTACATCGATCTGATTTAATCCTATTAAGCTATGGGATTAATCATAGTAGTCTGATCATAGATCGGATGACATGCAAGAAAGCACGTCTGCCACCTCCACATAGGCACTGAGTTGGATAAATTTTAAGTAGCGAATTCCGCTGTGCCATGTGGCTCCAATAAGATTAGGCTTTCATAAGGCTTAATTAATCATTTTTAATAGCTAAAACTTCTAAAAATCATAAAAAAATGAAAGGTAAATAAAAAAATTCAAATAAATACTCATTTTAAAGGTATTTCAGAGGAGAATTAATTCAAAATGATATTAACTAATTTTGAATAGTAATTAAGGTTTAATTAAGTTTAATTTCAAAATTTATTAGCTTAGTTACTCCTTAATTAGTTGAACAATAAATCCTAAAATTTGTGGGTTAATTTAGTGGGATGACCTCTACCTCCCATGATTTTCTTGGGATTTATTGCTCATTTAATTAGGAAAATTAACTAATTAAACCTTAACTATTCTGTTAAGTTAATTAATGATTAATTAATCCCATGAATAATATTAAATTGGTTAATTAAGTTTATTAATCATTGTTCAATAGTAAGTAAACTAGGTAATAGGGTTGGGACCCCTTTCCCTAAGATCATTTCACTTTATTTTAAAATGAAATTAATTAAGATTTAACTGATTAATTAAATCGCTTAATCGAATTGAAATCATAATCACATCAGACCTTAATTAATTAAATCATGGGGTAGATCTTTAGTTGTTTAAGAACTTAGAGGAGTTTAATGAAATTATGGTTAGTCCACATGTGCGGGAAAATCTTAAGAGTAATTAATTAAGTCTCTTAATCTAATTAACTATTAATCATGAGCCAATTGCATTAGGCCCCTTTTATTTCCTAGGATTATTGCAAGTTTATTTTATATGCATATCATGTTGGCTTATAATTACTTAGTTAATTACTTTAAAGTGACATAGGTAAGGTTAACTAATTCATCTAATTAAAAGTTCAACTTAATTAACCCATAAAATCAACTTAATTACATTTCCTTAAATTAAATCAAATCACTAATGTGGGAATGGGTTAAAATTAGAAAGTGATGATTTCTCTTCTCCTCTTTAAATAAAATCAAATCCAAAATTAATTAATAAAGAAGCTTTGGTTTGCTTTAAAAAATCTTATTTGATTTGATAGTCCATAAGAACTAGTTTGATTGAATGAATCACATGCTTACATTTGATTGTCCTCTTTCCAATCATGTAAAATTTGGTATGTCAATTGAATTCATGCATCCATCTTTTCAAAATAAAGTAAAATAAAATGGATTTCCTTTATGTAAGCTTGCATGTGTTGATTTAATTTTATTTATGCGTGGCTATAATCACTATTAGATCCAAATGTATTTTTCAAAAGCTTATAAATAAATAATAATATGTGTTATCATGCTAGTTATAAGTAGATAGCAAATGCATATTCTTATAGCTTAAGTGCATGAATGTTTCTCTTTCCTCCATTCATGTGTTGATTTATATAAGATTGAATGGTAATGGGTATATAGTGTGGACATCTCGGGAACACGAGGATTTAGCTAGCCCCAAAGAGGTCATTTGATTACCTCACTTCCCTAGTTTGTTATTTGGTTGATGAAATCAAAAGAAGAAATGTTGAATCTGAATTTGTTCTCTATTAAAAAAACCAAAAACTAAGACCTGAACCCTAAACCTAAAACCTAAACCCTAAACCCTAAACCCTAAAACCTACAACCCCTAAACCCTAAACTGCAAACCCTAAACCCTAAACCCTAAACCTAAAACCTAAAACCTAAAACATAAACTAAATAATACCTAAACCCTAAAACCTAAACCTAAACCTAAAAATATAATAATATAATAAAATAAAAACTAAATTAAAATAAAATAAATAAAAACCTAAACTAAACTAAAAAAATTAAATAAACCCTTAACCCTAAAAACCTAAACCCTAAATCCTAAACCCTAAACCCTAAACCCTAAACTCTAAACCCTAAACCCTAAAAAACTAAAAACATAAACCTAAACTAAGTAAAACCTAATAATAAAATAAATAAATAAACTTAAACCTAAATAAATTAAATTAAATAAAAACTTAAACCTAAACCTTAAAATAAAATAAAATAAAATAAATTAAATAAAAATCTAAACTAAACTAAAAAATAAAACAAACCTAAGTATAAAAAACCTAATTAAAAATAAAAAAACTTAAAATAATAATAAAATAAACCTAAAATAAAATAAAATAAAAACCAAATAAAAACTTAAACCTAAAAATAAATAAAAAATAAAACTTAAACACTAAACTAAAAAAAAAACTTAAACCTAAAATAAAAAATATATATAATAAAATAAATTTAAACTTACACTAAAATAAAATAAACTAAAATAAATAAAACCTAAACCTAAACCTAGAATAAACTAAACCTAAACCTAAACCTAAACAAAATAAAATAAACTAAACTAAAAAAAAAACCTAAACCAAAACTAAAAAATAAAACATAAAATAAATGTAAAATAAAAACTTAAAACCTAAACCTAAAAAAATAAAATAAAAACCTATACCTAAACCTAAAAATAAAAAATAAAATGTAAACTTAAAAAAATAAAATAAAAATAAAACTCAACTAAAAAATAAACTAAATGTAAAAAATAAACTAAAATAAAAAAGCTTAACCTAAATTAAATAAACCTAAGATAAATATACTAAACTAAAAAAATAAAAAATAAACTAAATAAATCTAAACCTATCAGTTTACTTAATTTTTTTAAAATACCAAAACCCTAAAACCTAAACCCTAAACGTAGAACCCTATAGGTGCTCGTTTTTGATCTATATCGTCGCTTATGTCTTAGAAAATTTTGGGTGCTACTTGGTTGATGAAATTGAAAAGAAGAAATGTTGAATATAAATTTATTCACTAATTAAAAAAAAACTATGAACCCTAAACCCTAAACTAAAACTTAAACCCTAAACCTAAAGCCTAAACCCAAAACCCTAAACTAACCCTAAACCATAAACCCTAAAATGCTAAAAACCTAAACCTAAACTATATAAATGCTAGACCATAAACCCTAAACTAACCCTAAACCCTAAATAAAACTAAATAAATCTAAATAAAAAATAAAAAATCTAAACAAAAATAGAAGAAATATATATATTAAAATAAAAACCTAAACTAAAACCTAAACCTAAACTTAAAACTAAAAAGAAAATAAAATAAAAAATAAAAACTAAACTAAAATTAAATAAATAAAAACATAAACTAAACTAAAATAAAAAATAAAAATTAAACTAAAATTAAATAAAAAAAAACCTACATATAATAAAAATTAAACATAAAATAAAAAAATAAAATGACAACTAAGTAGAAACCTAAACTTGAAAAATAAACCTAAAAAATAAAATCTAAAAATAAATAAAAAATTAAACCTAAACATTAAACTAAAAAAACTAAACCTAAAATAAAAATAAAATAAAGAAAATAAAATAAACTTAAACTTAAACTAAACCTAAACCTAAACTAAATTAAATAAAATAAATAAAACCTAAACCTAAACCTTAAATAAGCTAAACCTAAACCTAAACTCAATTAAATAAAATAAACTAAAAATAAACCTAAACCTTAACTAAAAAACCTAAAAAAAACCTAAAACCTAAACCTAAAAATAAAAAAATAAAACCCTAAACCTAAACCTAAAAATAAATAATAAATGTAAACCTAAAAATAAAAATTAAAATAGAACTCAAATAAAATATAAATCTAAACCTAAAAATAAACTAAAATAAAAAACTTAAACTAAAATAAATAAACCTAAAATAAATAAACTAAACTTAATAAAAACAAAAAATAAACCAAAGTAAAAATAAAAAATAAAATAAATTCAAATAAATAAAAAATATACTAAATAAACTTAAACCTTCAAGTTTACTTAATTTAAAATAAAAAAAAAAAAGATAAAATAAACCTAATAACTAAACCCAAAAAACCTGACCTAAGCCTAAACCTAAATCCTAAAACCCTAAACAATAAACCCTAAACCCTAAATCCTAAACGCTAAAATCCTAAACCTTAAACCCTAAACCCAAAACCCTAAACCTTAAAATTTACAACCCTAAACCCTAAACCCCAAACCCTAAACCCTAAACCCTAAACCCTAAACTAACACTAAACCCTAAACCCTAAACTAACCCTAAACCCTAAACTTACCCTAAACCATAAGAATGGGGAGAACCTTGATGACAGGAACATCATCATCAACTAGGCTCAATCTTGATTTGGTGGTGGAGGCGATGATAAAGGCGATAGTTATCATAATTGTTGTGGGGGATCTAGAGGTGGTGGTCGGAGCAGTGGTGGTTATGAAGGCAAGTGGAGCGATGGAGGTTACAGCCGTGGTGGTGGCAAAGGGAGAGATCAGGGATATGATGGTGGATCCCGCTACTCGACAGGCGGGATGGTTCTGATGGGAACAAGAGAAACTGAAGAACGGTCGATCTGATCTACCATTTATGAAACTTTGTCTTTATAATAGAGATAATTCTACTTATTTAGGGTTTTGATTTACTTTACGGGTGCTCATTTTTTATCTATGTCATCGCTTGTGTCTTAGAATACTTAGGGTGCTACTTGGTTGATTGAATTGAAAAGAAGAAATTTTAATCTAAATTTTTTCTCTATTAAAAAAAAACTGAACCCTAAACCCTATACCTTAAACTAAAACTTAATCCCTAAACCTAAAACCTAAACCCCAAACCTAAACCTGCACAACCCTAAACCTCCTAAACCCCCCTAAACCCCCTAACTTCTCTAAAACCATAAACCCTAAACCTTAAAAGCATAAACCCTAAACCCTAAAACCTACAACCCTATACCTTAAACCCTAAACCCTAAACCCTAAACCCCAAACACTAAACCCTAAACACTAAACTAACCCTAAACCCTAAACCCCAAACACTAAACCCTAAACCCTAAACTAACCCTAAACCCTAAACCCTAAACTAACCCTAAATGCTAAACCCTAAAACTTCAATAAAGATGTCATTAGGAGTAGATGTAAAGAATGACCTAATCCTAACATAGTTATGGTAGCTAAAGAAAATGTCTTTAAGAGACTTTCCCTTAACTATTAGAGATTTGAATACCCTAAACCATAATCCTAAATCATATTATAATTTCAAATATTATAGTATAATGTAGCATCATATATTTGAGCATGTAGTGATGTGTTTTTGAATGTTATAAGATGTTTTGAAATGTTTTAATATATTATGGTATTGTGCTGAAATTTGTTAAATTTGAAGTGGGAATTAGGTTGTAGTACCAAAGGTGTGCTACGCCACTTGTAGTATAAAAAGTAAGATTTTATGTTCAAAATATATATTATATGCTATAGCATAGTATAACATCATATATCATAATATATTGTTCAGCTCATTCTAAATTCTTTTAGTATTTTACAATCATGCAGTCAAGCCTACACTAGCATTATTTATAAAAATGTTGATTTAGACTTTAAAATGGTGTAATTTGGCCAAATTCATAATAGGTAGAGCTTGGCATCATTATATATTATTTCAATTTAAAATATGTAAGTGATACGACTAAAATATATAGTCTTCTATTGTTTAGACTAATTTTATAATTTTTATCTTAAGAAATCCCTTGTGATATGATATGCAATATAATATAATTTAATATGTTATAGTTTAATATAATATAGGATGCCATAACATAGTGTAGCATCATGCATTATAGCATACTATTATGTATTATTACTTATTTGTTAGCATATTTTAGTTTCTTATAGTTTGATGCAGTAGAGTTCGTACTGGTTTAATTCATAAAAATATTGATTTATAGGCTGAGATGATGGGATTTGGCCAAATTTAAGGTAAGCTTTAAGGAACATCATTGGGGGTGTGCTATGGTGTGTCATTTAATCAAAGAATGGAATTTTGCATCCAAAATAAATGTTCATTTTTCAACCAAATTTTATAAATTTTTTGCTTATAGTGATTCATTTAAGGATTAATGTAAGATAATATATTATATGAAAGCATATTAAAATATAGTGTACATAACAATATAACTTAACATATATATGAATGTGGTGAGGTGTTACTAAATGTTATTGTACATTTTAGTATGTTTTACTTTTGTTATAATACATTATGTCAAAACTCACAAGAATGTTAATTTGAATGTTGAGATGGAAGAGTTTGGCCAAATTCACGGCACACACCAAGAAGCAACACAAAAATTATGCTATTTTGTACCATTTCTAATAGAAAAATAACAATTTTACATCCAAAATGAATATTATTCATATTTTGAGAAAATTTTGTTATTTATTTTTTTAAGTGATTCTAAAGAGGTATAATGTTAGACAATATATTATATTATAGCAAATTATAATATAACATCATATATCATAATATAATATTGTGTGTTAATTCACACTACAATATGTTTAGCATGATATTGTATAGTTAGTTTGAGCTTGCACCATCACAAATCATAAAATGTTGATTACAATGTTAAGATGATTTAATTTGAATGGATACATTGTTAGGCTTTTGGTTGAAGTGTTAAAGGTGTGTATAAGAGAAGAAATAAGATTTGATGAGAATTCCATGCTAAGGACATGGAGGGAGATCCGCTAGGGGATCACACATGCATTGGGCATGACATGTGAGGGATCTATATCGAGGACGTAGAAGAAAAAAATCTATTTGGGATAAGGTTTCAATTTGATTTGATTATATGACTTGTGGAAAGAAGATACGCTAGAGAAAAAGAATCATAATCCACCAGGGATTAAGATTGAATTGACTTTAATTTATTTTGTCTTAATTGATGTGGATTCATATCTAATAAAGATATGGGCTCGAGTCCATCGGGGAACGGGTATATGAACCTTCCACTAGGGAAGCAGGTTCGTGCTATCTGTTGGGGATTGGGATTTGAGTTTGATTTCATAGATTTGTTTGGGGATGTATCTATTTGGAATAACAATTTGGTTGGATTTCTTTGATTTAGATTCTATTAGGGGAGTTGGTTTAATTTGGCTCCACTAGAGAGGTTAGTTTTGAATTTGATTTATTTCCTTGACTTGTTTATATATGATTTGAGCTCCACTAAGTAGAAGGGTGTGATTTAACTCCACACAAGAAAATTAGATTGGGTTTAATTTAATTTGAGTTAATATATGGACCCTATTGCGCAGACTTATCCCATCTCAAATTTACAAATCCAAAAGGATAGTCTACTGGCTATGGAGTAGAGCTAGCCAACCTAAGGGGTTGCCTTTCGATGTGCAATGACTGTGCTAGAAAGAAGGCATAGCAGACTTACATTTTCTAAAGGAGGAAACAACCGTTGGGGTGATCGATTGGTAGCATAACAAATCGAATATGACTTAGGGGTGACTATAGAGTAAATGTCGTTGGGGACTTATATCAACTCAAGAGTAGTCAGGCAATTCCTATATAGAGTTTTGCTGACATTGCCCTAAAGATAGGATGTCTGCTTGGGAAAAGGTAGCACTAGTGGAGTCCTCCTAGTCCACAAGTGAATATATATTTTATTTATATGTTTGTGTGGACCCTGTTCATGTGTGAGGTTCCACACTAAGAAGGAGCTAGGTCGGCCTTGACCTATCTGAGATTTACTAGACCATGGGAGAATCTGCACATCCACAGGATGGATTCTCCAACCACAGATGTGGTTACTATGAAAGGGGAACTGTTCAATCTAATAGTAACCTGGGTAGTGTCTAAATGGGGTCACGAAGGATGTGATCCAAATATAGTGCCCACTGGGGAGGTGCTACTAGGGGTGTTATCTTGAGCCCTAGAAAAGAAATCTTATAGCTGTACCATGGTCAACTCAACGAGAAAGCATAGCAGATGCCATGAGTGGTGTTTCCTAAGGTGTGAGAGCCAACCAACTTAAGGTGTATCAGTCAACATGGGTGGTGTATCTGTCAGTTTGGTGAGAACCAACCAACCTTACGTGCCCATCGGAGTCCAATGATCAATCTTGAAAGAAAGCGTGTAGGCTTACAACTTTCTATGAGGAACTCATCATCGGGATAATCTATCATCGGTAGGACATATGCTATCTGAGCTGGAGCGACTAATAAGCGGGGAGCCCCAAGGAAATACTGGACATAGACATGAAGTAGTCATGAGGGAAGGAGTCACTAGAGGACTTATCCTAAACCTGAAATATACTTGACCCAGTTAGTGCACAAAGGCTAATCCAAGAAGAAGATATAGCAGACTCACATCCTCTTAAACAAAGCCAACATGAGGTAGCTTACCGGTAATGCAGTAAGGCCTACCAAACTGACAAGGCACTCATCGGTGTGTAGTGGCCAAATAAGGAAGGAAAGCATAGTAGACTTACATCCTCCAACATAACAAGACCACAAGGGTGACATACTAGTAGGGTAGCACGTCATCCCGACCTAGAGTAGCTATTGAGTGAGTGCCACTAGGGGTGTTATCTCAACTTAGAGTAGCATGAGACAAAAGATATGTGTTTATTTTATATGTTTGGGTGTAGTTTGTGTTTGTGTTATGTCGATGAAGGATAGGATGCCACACTTGTTCCTTACACCTATGTTAAACACATCGTGGTGGATTCATGAACAAGAATACTTTCAACATGGAAGTGATTGAATTTGAAATGGTATTTTCATTGATGATAATTATTTTCAAACATGATTTATAATATTTATTTAAGTAGATCCCAATGGTTGGAAGCTTTGGGAGCTCTCCCTCATGATTAATAAGTTGATAAGATCCTCCTTGGTAGGCCTTTTCTATGGCAAAAGGGCCTTCCCATGTGAGTTTAAACTTGCCTCCCATCTTATGATAGGCAACAATCAGTCTCCTTAGAACTAAAATAAGCTCTCCTACTTGAAAAGCTCTAAAATGAACCAACTTATTGTGAGCTTGAATCATTTTAGGTATGTACAACTCGAGGTTTTGGCAGACCCACAGGCATTTCTTCTCTGAACCTTCGAGCTCTTCTAAACACAACTTAGCGTTCTTCTTTATTGTGATCTTGCTACCAACAGCTATCCTTAGTGATGGGAGTTGGACTTATAATGATAAAATAGCTTTGGAACCATACACTAAGGAGAAAGGAGTAGACTAGGTTGGAATTCTATATGTGGTACGATAGGCCCACAAGGCTTCAACTAACTGCTCATGCCAATGTCTCTTATTATTATCGAGTGTCTTCTTTAGTATTTGGATGAGAGTTTTACTGAAGGCTTCTGCTAAGCCATTTTTGCTTGGGTAGTTGATGATAGAATATCTCCAATCTATGTTGTGTCTCTGGGCAAAGTTGTTGATCTTAGTGCTCTTGAATGCAGTACCATTATCAGATATAATTTATCAAGGCTCTCTGAACCTATATATGATATGGTTCCTAAAAAATCAGAGAACATGCTGAGTTATGATCTCTCTAAGTGGAATCGCTTTCATCCATTTGGAAAAGTAGTCAATAGCAACTAAGATGAATCGATGACCCTTGCAAGAAGGAGGATCAATCAAACCCACTATGTCGGTACCCCAACACTCGAATGACCATGAGGCCAATGCAGGATGTACAATGTTGGATGGTTGGTGTAGGACCACATCATGTATTTGACATTAGTGGCATTGCCTTGCCGTATCCATGCAATCTTTGATCATCGATGACCCGTAGTATCCTTATCTCTTGATCTTGGATTTCATCTTCGAACCAGATTGTTTGGCTCCACATAATCCTGAGTGTACCTCGATCATGATCTTAAGGGATTCTTCCTTGTCTAAATAATGTAACCATATATGATCGAAAGACTGTCGATACAAGACACCATCAACAAGTGCATAGGAAAGTGCTCTCTACATCATCTAATTGGCTTGAGACTTCTCTTGAGGTAGTTTTCCTTTATTTAGGTAATCCATGAATGATTGCCTCAAATCTAACTCCTCATCCTTCTTAGCAATGGCAACCTCCCCTTCAAGGGAGCAATTTTTGATGAGTTCAATATCAATAACAGATAAGACTTATCTATTTTAGACCTTTATTGATATGGAGTCATCCTTCAGACATGACAACTCCTTGGAAACCCTGGCTAAAGCATAAACTATGATGTTCTCTCCTCGAGGAATCTTATAAATGACAACCTCTGTGATTTGGGCCAACAACTCCATGGTGTACTTGTGGTAGTGATGGAGCTTGGGCTTTATGACTTTATAGGACCTAGTGATTTATTTGATAACTAACTGAGAATCTTTGAACATGTTGATGTTTAGGATGCTTTGAGTAATGGTTAACTTTAGATTAGCAATCAGAGCCTCATATTTGACTTCGTTGTTGGTGTAAATCAATTAAACTACTTCGAGTGAAATCAATCTTTCATGTTAAATTGAATCCTTCTACACTTAGAAAATACAACACTAATTCCTAATAAGACTTACCACATAAACCTTAATACACACAATAAAATTAAGTCAACACTGCTAGCTCTATGTTAGGATGGTGTATGATGTGATGTATGTTTTGTTTTATGATGTATTATTTTAGATTGGATGTTAGGGTGTATGCTCCGTAGACTAGAGGATAGGCCAATATTAGCCTAATCATGTTTTCTGTAAGGGATTATGCTTAAGGGATGCTTAGAAATAAATGTGAATGTTTTTTTTTGTAGGTTACTTAAATCCTTGAGCATAATCAAAGTTATGATAGGTGGGCTTAGTTACCTATGTTTAAGGTGCTAAGTCCAAATTATAAATACAACTGCTTGGGATTATATGTATATTTAGCTAACCTCTATTTTTTAGGTGTAGTTAAATTTACTTTTCCCACATAAATATAATATTTACAATAGGAATTAGGATTAGTGCTATGGGAGATTAGGATGAGCAGTGGCCAGAAGGCTTTGTCTTGGGGTGCCTTGTGATGCCTTTTAGCAAGCACCATCCAAATCAAAGAAGGAACCAAATCCAAAATGGAGATATGAAGAAAGAAGACCCACAGAGCATTTAATACAATTATAATTATTCTTTCATATTCCAAGTTGTGTAAGGGTAGAGCTCGACTACCCATCTTTTCTCTCTTGGAGTTATACGACGATACCCAACCACACCTGCCTCTTATTCTTTTCTGATAGTTTATATAATTGTTTGATGTTATGTTTACATTATGCATTAGGATGGCATGTTTTTCATAGTTTCTTAAATGATTAATGTTTTAATGTGTGGCTTGGATATGATTAGGCTCTTAGGATAAAAATAACTTTTCTACCCAACTAATCACTCATAACTAAATTTTAAACAACTCATAAACTCAACATAAAGCCTAAGACATAAATAAGGTAATTAAAAGATTTAGCAAGCCCTTAGTTGTATGGTTGTATGTTTCACATCATGCATGCATATTCTCTCTCTTGAACATGAAGGATCTCCATCTTTGCACAATAAAAGAATGCTTGACTTGTGATGGAATCCCTTGTGGTGGAGAACTCCTTCTTCTAGCTTATTTGATCAATAACTTATTTCATCATGCATTTAGGCATAAGAAATCCTAAAGCCTCAATTAAAATGATGTGCCTAAAATGAAATAAAATTTGAAAAGATTTTGCATCTGTAGATTAAGTCATATGCTCATACCACTCATGCTCTAGTCTCTTAGGGAGTGTGTTTAGGACTTTAATCTCTTTCTAATTAAATAACTACCCTAGTTATCTTGCAATTCATAAGACTAGACTAGATGGTTTTAAAATCATTAGAGGAGTTAGCTAACGGCCACTCTAGGTGGTTATATGTCAAGAAGTTAGACAATTTATCTCTCTTGTGGAGGTAAACCCTTATGTCCACCTGTTGCTTAGATTTAGGTCATGCTTTTGCTCATACTAAAGCTCCCTAGATTTAAGATCTAAGGTTGCTATTTCTTGCATGCTATGAGCATAAATCCTCACCTCTTAGGCTTTACCCCAACCTTGTGTTGGTGGATTATAAGCCCTAGTAATCTAATTAAATTTCAACTCAAAACATATAAATTTCCTCAACTTCAAAATTATAAAGCCCAACCATAGGATAGATTGGAATGTTACTAGGCTTCCTAGTATCATGAGCATTTCCTACCTATTTCATTTGAGTTCCAAAAATAAGTCTTCTCCTTAAACATTCCCAATTCATTTTCCAAATACAACCAATCTTTTGATAGTCTAACCTTGAAAGCTTTTGAGATGATAATTGTCTACTTTAATTGAAAGTATTCTTAAGAAATTTTCTTTCCTAAGATGTAATTAACTATGGAGGCTTGCCTTCATAGGGAACCTAAGAACCTAGTTTAATATAAACCCTACTTTATTCATCCATGTAAAGTTGGGAAAAATATTTGGTACATTCGAAGACCTATCATGCCTTAGGAGTCCTTATTACATTATTAGGTCCATTATAGGGTGATGTCTCTATCTTTAGAGATAGTACATCATATCTTAATGTACTCGATCAGCTCAAAAAGTACCCTGCCTATGATCTGCATGGTGTCCCCCCTATATCCAAAAATAAACACCAAAAGGCCCTCTCATCTTGTTCATTGAATCCTCTCAACATCATATTTTCTTTTTGGAGTTTGGAGATGTCGATCCTCAAGTAGGGAAGGGTTCTTAGACTCATAATGTTGACTGATACACTTGGGTCAACTGAAACTCTAGATAACCTGTATTTACCAACATCCACTATAATGTAAAGAGGCGGTTGTGCTCGGTCGTTCTTAGGAGTAAGTCTTCATCGTTGAATGTAACTCCTAAGATGTCCTTCAAGTGGCATGCCTCCTCTTTAGTAGCGGTTAGCTAAGCTAAGCATATCTCTAGATCAAGTAAGGCCTTGATTAGAGATTTCCTCATCTCTTTAGATAAGATAAGGGCATCATATATGCTTAACTTAGCTGGAAATTTTCTAAGGTGAGCTAGGACATTGTAATCAACTCTGGCTTGGTCCTCCATAACCATATCCATGGGTGGAGCATCTTATTGAGGGGCTATCTACTTACTGAAACCAATGACTTGCTTACTTTTATCCTGAGGTGCTACCCTAAGAGGTAGAACTTTGCCACTATGTAGGTTGACTTCAGTGACTTCTTGGAATGATAAGCTTGTGGAAAGTTCTACCTTCTCATCGAGCATACCTACAGCTTCTCCTATGGGATCCTCAGAGTTACTTGACTCTAAGTCAATCTCAAGAGGTGAACCTGATTGATTCAGAGAAGGATAATCTGACTCTGAATCTGAAAGGAGAGGATCAGAACTATAGAAGCTATTATTTTTATTTAGACTCGGAGAGCTTTCAATAGGAATAAAATCAAGAGCATTAGATGTAGATAATATATATGTAGAATCGACTTTCTTCATTAATTTCTTTTTGGGTGGAGGTACATGATAAAAATCAAGTAAGCAAAGTAAGGGATTTAGTGCCCTTATCCATAGATACAATGCTCCTGCTGGTAGAAGAGGAGCTAGAAGAAGAGGTGGTAGGTGAAACGATGGAGAGAATCTTGGGAATGGACGGTGGGCTGCTCTTGGACTATCAGGAGTATGGTACTACACTACTTCTTTGGTGTTGGAGGTTTGAGCTACTTCAGGCACCGCAAGGAAAGCTTCTTGATCTTAGAAATGATCTTCTTCAAGGTTCGGGATATGGAGATATCCTAACCTTTTTGGGTCTTAAGAGGATCGCAAGTATCCCCAAGGATTACTCTAATAGAACTGGATGGTTGTTCTAATATGTATTTTTTAAGGATAACTATGGCTCTCAACTTGTAGCTATGCTCAAGCTAGTACTTAAAAGTGATACAACCCTTTAAGACATGGCCTAACATGCAGTGGTAGGGGAAATAGCTAAGATCATCGCTCTTGCACACTTCCTCCGGCCTCTTAGGTTCTGCTAACTGAAAGTCTCTCATATCAGCAAGAGTAGGTGGAAAGTAGCTACCTGGCGATGGATATGAATACCGCTACTAGGTAGGCTACTGAGGTGGTGGAAATGGTCATTCTGGCGGCTGCGGTGGCCGATATGAAGGCCGAGGTGGTGGAAGAGGTCGTGGCAAATGAGGCTGCTGAGCTCGTAGTATCTCATACTGAATTCTGGCTGGCTGCTTCACTCTGTCCACTAACACAACTGTCCCTGGCTTCTTCTCAAACACCTTCTGAGGCTTGGGCCTAAATGATTGATTAGGAAAGGGCAACTATTTGGCTTCCTCTTTTAGGCTAGCTGACTTATTGATTAATTTCTTGAATGTTTTGATGGTAAAGCCCTTAAGCATGAAGGTGACCAGGAAATGAATATTCTTGAGAAGAATCGCAATGGCATGTTGTTCGAATAGCTGTGATTTGCATTTCATCCTCAGGTTGTGCCACCTGAGAATGTAATCAATAATGGACTCACTGAATTTATGTTTCTCTATAATGAGGTCGCATACAGTCACCCTCTATTGAGCTCTAGCAAACCTCTTGATAAAGAGGTGCTCCAACTCAGCAAAAGCCTTCACCGAACAATTGGGGAGTTCGACATACCAATCAAATGTAACAGCTGACAGACTGCAAATGACAAGGCGAACGAGGAGTGTGTTAATACCACCAGTGTTGCAACAGCTGGTTCTAAAGTGTGCAATGTGTTATCATTGGTTCCCACTGCCATCAAAAATCTTGAAGGATGGTGGCACAAAACCCTAAATAAAATAAAAACTAAATAAAAACCTAAACCTAAAAAATGAACCTAAAAATAAATAAAAAAAAACCTAAACCCTAAACTAAAACAAAACACAAACCTAAAATAAACAAAATAAAATAAACATAAACCAAAACTAAAATAAATAAAACCTAAACCTAAACCCTAAACTAAATAAAATAAAATAAACTAAAAAAAACCTAAACCTAAAAAAAAAACCTAAAATAAAATTTAAAAAATAAAATAAAAACCAAAACCTAAACCTAAACCTAAAAAATAAAACCTAAAGCTAAAAAATAAAATAAAAATAAAACTAAACTAAAAAATAAATATAAACCTAAACCCAAACCTAAAAAATAATCTAAAATAAAAAACCTAAACTAAAATAAATAAAACTAAAATAAATAAACTTAACTAAATAAAACCTAAATAAAAATTAAAAAAATAAAATAAACTAAAATAAATAAAAAATAAACTAAATAATCAGACCTACTACTTTGCATATTTTAAACCCTACCCACTACTAAATCACCCTAAACCCAGGCTCTACCAAACACTGGCGTAAACTATCTCCAGATCTTAAACCATAGGCCATACCTTAACCACAGGCCATTGAAGACTGACCATGATCCTGGGCCCTACCCACTCCATAACCCCCCACCCTAAAACTGAGGTGACACTGAACTCCACTCTAAACTTCCAAGGCTGACTGGCCTGAGCCCAGGCTACACTGGTGACCATAGGCCCTGAGCTCTGGTTTAACCCACCCAACCAACCTTAGATTAGGCAATGGGCCAGCCGGACCCTGACCTGAGGCATGACCTAACATACCTAAAACTGAGCCTACAACTCTTATGCTAATCTAAATAAACCTAAAAAATAAATAAACATGAAGCTAAACCTAAATACATAAATAAAACCTAAAACTAAAATACACCTAAACCTAAAAATAAAATAAAATAAAATGAATAAAAACCAAAACAAAATTAAATAATAAAATAAACCATATAATAAATAATCTAAGTAAAATAAAAACTAAATGTAAAATAAAAATAAATTAAAACTAAAATAAAACAAAATAAAAACTAAATAATAACCTAAACTTAAAAAATAAATCGTAAAATAAAACCTAAAAATAAATTTTAAAAAACCTAAACCCTAAACTCAAAAAAAAAACCCTAAACACAATAAAAATAAAATAAACTTAAACCTAAACTAAAATAAACAAAACTAAAATAAATAAAACCTAAACTTAATCCTAAAATAAGCTAAACCTATACCTAAACTAAATAAAATAAAATAAACTAAAAATAAACCTAAACCTAAACTAAAAAATTGAACCTAAAAATAAACCTAAAATAAAAACTTAAAACCTGAACTTAAAAAAATAAAATAAAAAGTTAAACCTAAACCTAAAATTAAAAAATAAAACCTAAACCTAAAAAATAAAATAATAATAAAACTCAATTAAAAAATAAACCTAAACCTAATTTTAAAAAATAAACTAAAATAAAAAACCAAAACTAAAATTAATAAACCAAAAATAAATAAAGTGAACGAAATAAACATAAAATGTAAACCTAAATAAAAATAAAAAATAAAATAACTAAAAAAATAAACTAAATAAACATAAACTTATCGATTTACTTAATTTAACAAAAAAACCATAAACCCTAAATCTTAAACCGTAAAAACTTAAGCCTAAAGTAAAACATACCTAAAAATAAAATAAATAAATAAACCTAAACCTATATAAAATAAAATAAAAATAAAATAAAACAAAAACCTAAATTAAAAACTAAACCTAAACATAAAATTAAAATAAAATACAAAAATTAAAAGAAACTAAAATAAAAGAAATGAAAACTTAAACTAAACTAAAAAAATAAAATAAACCTAAGAATAAAAAACCTAAACAAAATAAAAACTAAATGTAAAATAAAAATAAAATAAATCTAGAGTAAAATAAAATAAAACTAAATAAAACCCTAAACATGAAAAATAAACCTAAAAATAAAACCTAAAAAAAATAAAAAATAAAACTCAAATCCTAAACTAAAAATAAAATAAAATTAAAACTAAACTAAGATAAACTAAACTAAAATATATTAAACTTAAACCTAAACCCTAAACTAAATAAAATAAAATAAACTAAAATAATCCCAAACCTAAACTAAAAAATAAAACCAAAAAATAAACCTAAAATAAAAACATAAAACCTAAACCCAAAACCATAAACACTAAAAAGCTAAAAAGCTAAAAAGCTAAACCTAAACTTAAAAAAACAAAAAAAAAAGAAAATATATAAATAAAACCTAAACCAAAATAAAATAAAATAAAAACATAAACTAAATCCTAATCCTAAACCTAAATCTATACCTAAACCTAAACCTAAAAAATAAAATAAAATAAAAAGTAAAAACCAAACTAAAATAAAATAAATAAAACCATAAACTAAACTAAGAAAATAAAAACCTAAATAAAATAAAAACTAAACCTGAAATAAAAATAAAATAAAGCCAAAATAAAATAAAGTAAAAACTAAATAAAAACTTGAACCTAAGAAATAATCCTAAAGATAAATAAGAAATAAAATAAAATACTAAAATAAATAAACCTAAAATAAAAAAAATAAAATAAACCTAAACTAAACTAAGATAAACTAAACTAAAATAAATAAAACCACCTAAACTAAATAAAAAAACTAAAATAAACCTAAACTTAAATTAAAAATATTACCTAAAAATAAACCTAAAATAAAACCTAAACCTAAACCTAAGAAAATAAAGTAAAAAACCTAAACCTAAACCTAAAGTAAAATAAATAAATAACTTTAAATAAAAAAAAAAAATTAAACTAAATAAAAAATCAAAATAGACCTAAATAAAAGTAAAAAATAAAATTAACTAAAATAAATAAAAAATATTCTAAATAAACATAAACCTACCAGTTTAATTAATTTTAAAAAAATTGAAAAATAAATAAAATTAGAAAATTAAAAAAAAATCCTAAACCCTAAACCCTAAACCTACAACCCTAAACCCTAAACAATAAACCCTAACCCTAAAATCCTAAACCCTAAACCTTAATCCTTAAAATTTATAACCTTAAATCGTAAATCTTAAAAACCAAAACCTAAATCCTAAAACCAAAAATCTAAATGGTAAACCCTACACCATAAACCCTAAACATTAAACCCTAAACCCTAAACGCCTAAAAACCTAAACCTAAAATAAAGAAAAAAAATAAAATAAATAAAGAAAATCTAAAATAAATAAAAAAGATAAACTAAAAACTTAAACATAAAACTAAAAATAAAATAACATAAAAAATAAAAACTAAACTAACATAAAATAAATAAAATCCTAAACTAAACTAAAAAAAATAAACCTAGAATAAAAACTAAATATAAATTAAAAATAAAGCAAACCTATAATAAAATAAAATAAAAACTAAATAAAAACAAAAACCTAAAAAATAAACCAAAAAATATATAAAAACTAAAACCTAAATCCTAAACTAAAAAAATACCTAAGCCTAAAATAAACAAAATAAAATTAACCTAAACCTAAACTAAAATAAAATAAACTAAAATAAATAAAACCTAAACCTAACCAAATAATACTAAAATCTTTAAATTAAAATAATAAAACTAAAAATAAACTAAACTACTTAAAATAAAACCTAAAAATAAACCTAAATAAAAAACTAAAGCCTAAACCTAAAAAAATAAAATAAAAACAAAAACCTAAACCTAAAAATAAAAAATAAAACCTAAACCTAGAAAATAAAACAAAAATAAAACTAAACTAAAAAATAAACATAAACCTAAACCTAAACCTAAAAATAAACTAAAATAAAATACCTAAACTAAAATAAATAAACAAAAAATAAACTAAACAAAATAAAAATAAACAATAAACATAAATAAATATAAAAAATTAAATAAACTATAACAAATAAAAGATAAACTAAATAAACGTAAACTACCACTTTACTTCATTTTTTTTTTATAAAAAAACTTTAAACCCTAAATCCTAAACCCTAAACCATAAGCCCTAAAACTAATCCTAAACCCTAAACCTTATACCCTGCACCCTAAAAGACCCTAAACCCTAAACTCTAAACCTTAAACCCTAAACCTTAAACTTAATCCTAAACCTCAAACCCTAATAGCATAAACCCTAAAACCCTAAACCATAAACCCTAGACCCTAAACCCTAAACCCTAAATCTTAAATCCTAAACCCTAACCCTAAACCCTAAACCATAAACCCCAAACCCTAAACCTAAACATAAAGTAACTAAATAAATTAAAAAATAAATCTAAACCTAAACCTAAACCCTAAGAAAGGGTAAAACCTTGATGGCACGAACATCACCATCAACCAGGCTCAGTCGAGATCTCACGGTGGAGGAGAAGGCGAAGGTGGTTGTTATCGTAGTGGTGGTGGGGGATCTGGAGGTGCTAGTGGATATGGAACTAATGCTCGGTGCTATCATGGTTATGGAGGCGGGAGGAGTGATGGAGGTTATAGCCGTGGTGGTGGTGGAGGGGGCTGATCAAGGATATGATGGTGGATCTAGCTACTAGAGAGTCCATGGTGGTTTTGATGGGAACTGGAAAAATTGAAGTACGGTTGATCCGATCTACTGCCTATGGAATTATGTCTTCACAGTAGAGATGGTTCTAATTATCTAGGATTTTAATTTGCTCTATGCATGCTCATTTTTTGATCTATGTCATCACTGGTGTCTTAGGAAACTTGCTATGCTAGTTGGTTGATGAAATCGAAAAGAAGAAATGTTGAATCTGAATTTGTTCTATATTAAAAAAACCAAA
Organism: Cymbidium sinense; assembly: GCA_021442155.1. Taxonomy (NCBI): domain Eukaryota; kingdom Viridiplantae; phylum Streptophyta; class Magnoliopsida; order Asparagales; family Orchidaceae; genus Cymbidium; species Cymbidium sinense. Next base: position 367,335,499 of record CM038214.1, on the reverse strand, counting down.
TAACCTAAACCCTAAACTAAAACGAAAAAGGCTAAAGCCTAAAATAAAACCATTAGCACCTAAACCACAAACCATATACAAACCTAAACCATAAAACCCTAAACCCTAAACCCCAAACCCCAAACCTTAAACCCCAAATCATAAACCCTTCACTAAACCAAAACCATAAACCCTAAAAAGGTAAAAACCTAAGCCTAAACTAAATAAAACCTTAAAATAAAATAAATAGAAAAACCTAAACCAAAATAAAATAAATAAAATAAAATAAAATAAAAACCCAATATAAAACCCAAACCTAAACCTAAACCTAAAAAGAAACTAAAATAAAAAATAAAAACTAAACAAAAATAAAATAAAGAAAAACCTAAACTAGACTGAAAAAATAAAAAAACTAAATATAATAAAAACTAAACCTAAAATAAAAAAAATAAAGTAAAAAAATTAAATAAAAACCTAAATAAATAAAAAATATACCTAAAAATAAATAAAAAATAAAACCTAAACCCTAAATTAAAAAAAAACTAAACCTAAAATAAAAATAAAATAAACATAAACTTAAACATAAACTAAACAAAAATAAATAAAACCTAAACTTAAACCTAAACCCTAAATAAAATAAAATAAACTAAAAATAAACCTTAACCTAAACTAAAAAATAAAACCTAAAAATAAACCTAAAATAAAAACCTAAAACCTAAATCTAAAAAAATAAAATAAAAAGTAAACCTAAACCTAAAAATAAAAAATAAAACCTAAACTTGAGAAATAAATTAAAAGTAAAAGTAAATTATAAAATAAACTAAACTAAACCTAAAATAAAATAAAATAAAACCTAAATGACATAAATAAACCTAAAATAACTAAAATAAATAAAACAAAATAAACCTAAATAAAATAAAATACTAGATAAATAAAAATACTAAATAAAAATAAACCCAAAACATCTTTGTTTATTGCACAAAAAAAGAAATAAAATAAAAAACACTAAAAACCCAGAGCCCAATACAACCATGCTCCTGACCTAACCCTACCTTAAAAACCCTACCTGACCTAATACTGACCTAAAACCTCAGACCACACCCACTGACCTAAACCTGAGCCCTAACCTAAAGGCACAAACTAAACTATAAACCTAAAAAATACTTAAAGATAAACCTAAACCTACTTAAAAGATAAAATAAAACCTAAACCTAAACCTCTGAGGGTAAAATAAAAATCAAACTAAACTAAAAAAATACAAAAACCAAAACATAAACCTAAAGAAAAAACTAAAATAATTATCCTAAATTAAAATAAATAAAATAAAGTAAATAAAAATAAAATAAACTTAAATAAAAAATAAAGTGAAATAAATAAAATAAATAAACAAAATAAACTAAACTCTTGGTTTGTAATTTTAAAAAAAATTAAAATAATCAAAATTTTAAAAACCTACCACTTATCAGCAACCCTAAAACCCAGGCCCTAAACCCTAGGCCTAAACCCTACCTAAACCCTACCCTGGACACTAAACCCTAAAATATAACCTGCCTCTGAGCCACTAAGCCAAAACCTAAAAAAACTTAAACTAAATAAATCAAAATAAAATAAATAAAAACCTAAACCTAAAATAAAATAAAATAAAATAAAATAAAACCTAAACTAAAACCTAAACATAAACATAAAATAAAATAAATTAAAACTTAAAATTAAATAAAATAATATAAATAAAACCCAAAATAAATAAAATAAAATAAACCTAAAAATAAAAACCTAAATAAAATAAAAACTATATGTAAAATAAAAGTAAAATGACCTAAAATAAAATAATAAAAAAAAAACTAAATAAATAGCTAAAAAAATAAACCTAAAAATAAATAAAATTAAACCTAAACTAAACAAAAAATAACACATAAACCTAAAATAAGAAAAATAAAATAAACTAAACTAAAATAATAAAAAAACTAACCATAAACCTAAAATAAACTAAACCTAAACCCTACACTAAATAAAATTTAATAAACTAAAAATAAACCTATAACTAAACTAAAAAATAAAACAAAAAACATAAACCTAAAAAAATAAGATAAAAACCTAAACCTAAACATAAATAAAAAATAAACCTAAATCTAAAATATAAAAAAATAAAACTAAACTAAGAAATAAACATAAACATAAACTAAACCTAAAAAAACTAAAATTAAAAACCTAAACAAAAAAAAAACCTAAAATAAATAAACTAAACTACAAAAAATTGAAAATAAACCTAAATAAGAATAAATAAAATAAAATAAACTAAAATAAAAAAAAGCTAAATAAACCTAAATCTCTTGGGTTTGCTTTGTTTTTACAAACCCTAAATCCTAAACCCTAAAGCCTAAATCCTGTGCTCCTCACCAAACTACTGACCCAACCACAGACCCTAGGCCAACAACACTAGGCCCTGACCCTAACCACTGAGCCCTATGCCCTAGGCCCTGAGCCATGACCCTACCAAACCCCAACCCCAGAAACAAAACCAAATGGACCTTCTAAACCAAACCTAACTAAAGAAACTAAAAAAAGCTAAAGCTAAAATAAATAAAACCAAAATAAAATAAATGAAAACTAAAACCAAAATAAAATAAAATAAAAATCTAATAAAAAACCTAAACCTAAACCTAAACTAAAAAGAAACCAAAATAAAAAAAAATACTAAACTAAAATAAAATAAAGAAAAACCTAAACTAGACAAAAAAAAAATAAAAAACCTAAATATAATAAAAACTAAACCTAAAATAAAAATAAAATAAAGCTAAAATAAAGTAAAAAATTAAATTAAAACCTAAATAAATAAAAAATATACTTAAAAATAAATAAAAAATAAAACCTAAACCCTAAATTGAAAAAAGAAAAACTGAACCTAAAATAAAAATAAAATAAACATAAACTTAAACATAAACTAAACAAAATAAATAAAAAAAACTAAGTCCTAAAATAAAATAAAATAAACTAAAATAAACTTTAAACTAAAAATAAAACCTAAAATAAACCTAAAATAAAACCTAAAACCTAAATCTAAAATAAAATAAAAAACTTAAACCTACCTAAAATAAAATTAACCTAAACTTGAGAAATAAAATAAAAATAAAACTAAACTATAAAAATAAACCTAAACCTAAACCTAAAAAATAAAATAAAATAAAAAACCTAAACCAACATAAATAAACCTAAAAGAAATAACTAAAATAGATAAAAAGAAAAATAAACCTAAATAAAATAAAATACACTAAAATAAATAAAAAAATACTAAAGAAACAAAATAAACCCAAACCTACATCTTTATTTCATTAAAAAAAAAGAAATGATAAACAAACACTAAGTGACCCTAGGCCAAACCCTAAACCATGCTCCTGCAACCCTAAACCCTACTTAAAAGACCCTACTAAGACCTGACCTGGGCTCTAAACCTAAACTCAACCCTGGGCCTCCACTAAAACCCTACCACAAAGGCACAGACTACATCTAAATAAGACCTAAAATAAACTTAAAATAAAACCTAAACCTAAACTTGAAAATAAAATAAACCTAAACCTACCTAAACCTAAATAAACTAAACCTAAACCTAAAGGTAAAATAAAATCAAACTAAACTAAAAATATAAACCTAAACATAAAAAGAAAAACTAAAATAATTACTAAATTAAAATAAATAAAATAAAGTAAATAAAATAAAATAAAGAAATAAAATAAAGTGAAATAAATAAAATAAAACTAAATAAACCTAAACCTACTAGTTTACTTAATTTAAAAATAAAATAAAATTAAAATAATCGAAAAAATTTTAAAACCCTGACCCTAAACCTAAAACTAACCATACCTACCAGAACCTAACCTGACCTTGGCCCTATGAACCTAAAAAACCCTCCTACCTGACTAAACCCCTGCTCACAAACCCTAACCACAGAACCCACACTAAACCTGACCCTAAACAACCCTCTACAAAACCTAAAACCTAAACTTAAACTAAATAAATCCTAAAAATAAAATAAATAAAAAAACCTAAACCTAAATAAAATAAAAACCTAAACTAAAACCTAAACATAAACATAAAAATAAAATAAATTAAAAATTAAAAATTAAACTAAAATAATATAAATAAAAACCCAAAATAAACTAAAAAAATAAAATAAATTAAATAAAATAAAATAAATCTAAAAATGAAAAACCTAAATAAAATAAAAACTATATGTAAAATAAAAGTAAAATGACCTAAAATAAAATAAAATAAAAACTAAATAAAAGCCTAAACCTAAAAAATAAACCTAAAAATAAATAAAAATTAAAACCTAAACCATAAACAAAAAGTAACATAAACTTGAAATAAGCAAAATAAAATAAAAAAACTAAAATAATAAAAAAACTAACCATAAACCTAAAATAAACTAAACCTACACTATAAAATAAATTTAATAAAATATAACTAAACTAAAAAATAAAACAAAAAACCTAAACCTAAAAAAATAAAATAAAAACCTAAACCTAAACATAGAAATAAAAAAATAAAACCTAAATCTAAAATATAAAATAAAAATAAAACTAAACTAAGAAATAAACATAAACATAAACCTAAACCTAAACCTATAAAAACTAAAATAAAAAACCTAAACAAAAAAAATAAAACTAAAATAAATAAACAAAACTAAATAAAAATTGAAAATAAACCTAAATAAAAATAAATAAAATAAAATAAACTAAAATAAAAAGCTAAATACCTAAATCTTGGGTTGTAATTTTTTTGGAAAAAACTGAGCCCTATCAAAACATAAATCCTACACTGAGCCACTACTCCAGATCTGCACCTAAGGCCCTAACCCTAAACTGAGCCCAAAACTATCACTAAACCCTACTACCCACCTTAAACCCTAAATCTGTAACACCTGACCCCTAACCTACCATAACTAAACTAACCTAAACCCTAAACTGGCCTAATTCAAACCTGAGACCTGACCCTGGCCACTCTAAACCCTAAAACCCCACCTAAACCCTAAATCTAAACCACAAACTCCCTAAAATCATAAACCCTAAACCCTAAAATCATAAACCCTAAACCCTAAACCCTAAACCCTAACTTTGAACCCCAAACCCTAAACCTAAACCTAAAGTAACTAAATAAATTAGAATATAATCCTAAGCCCTAAAGCCTAATAAACCTAAACCCAAAGATTGGGCGAGAACAGCAGGTAACATCACCGATCAGCCAGATCTGATCATGGTGGAGGCGATAGTTATCGTAGTGGTGGTGGGTGATCTAGATGTGCTTGTTGATTTAGAGGTGGTGGTCAAAGCAGGGGTAGTTATAAAGGCAGGAGGAGCATCGGAGGTTACAGCCATGGTGGTGGCAGAGGGAGAGATCCGGGATATGATGGTAGATCCCGCTACTCAAGAGCCTGCGTTAGTTCTGATGGGAACTAGAGAAACTAAAGAATGGTCGATCCAATCTGCTGCTTATGGAACTATGTCTTTATAGTATAGACGGTTCTAATTTCCTAGGCTTTTTTATTTTCTCTAAGCATGCTCATTTTTGATCTATGTCGTCTCTTGTGTCTTAGAAAATATGGTGTCACTTAGTTAATGAAATCAAAAAGAATAAATGTTGAATTTGAATTTGTTCACTATTAAAAAAAATTAAAAACCCTAAACCCTAAATTTATCTTGAACCCTACACCTAAAACCTAAACCCTAAACCCTAAAAACCCTAAACCCTAAACCCTAAACCCTAAACCATAAACCCTAAAACTTTAAACCTAAATCAAAACCCAAAACCCTCTAAACCTAAACCCTGTGCCCTAAACCACATACCCAAAACCCTAAAACATAAAATCCTAAACCTAAACTAAATAAAACCTAAAAATAAAATAAATAAAAAACCTAAACCAAAATAAAATAAAAAAATAAAATAAAATAAAAACCTAAACATAAACCTATATCTAAAATTATACCTAAAAAATGAAATATAAAATGAAAACCAAACTAAAATAAAATAAATACAAACCTAAACTAAAATAAAATAAATAAAAACCTAAAAAAAATAAAAACTAAACCTAAAATAAAAATAAAATAAAGTTAAAATAAAATAAAATAAAAACCTAAACCTTAAAAATAAACCAAAAATAAAACCTAAAAATAAACAAAAAATAAAACCTAAACCCTAAAATAAAAAACCTAAATAAATAAAAATAAAATAAACCTAAACTTAAACTTAAACTAAAATAAACTAAACTAAAATAAATAAAAGCTGAACCTAAACTTAAAATAAATTAAACCTAAACCTAAACCTAAACCCTAAATAAAATAAAATGAACTAAAAATTAATCTAAACCTAAACTAAAAAATAAAACCTAAGAATAATTCTAAAATAAAAACTTAAAACCTAAACCTAAAAAAATAAAATAAAAACCTAAACCTAAATGTAAAAAAAATAAAAAAAATAAAACCTAAGCATTAAAAATAAAATAAAAATAAAACTAAACTAAAATGACCTAAACCTACTTTAAAAAATAAACTAAAATAAAACCTAAAAATAAAATAAACTAAGTAACTAAAAATAAAAATTAGCTAATTAAAAAAAATGCAAACTAATGGATAAATAAATAAACTAAAATAAACCTAGGCTGACTTTGCTTAATTTTGCAAAAGGCCCTGACCCACTGGCTCTAGGCTCAGGCTGACCTGATCCTGACCTAGGCAAAGGCTCTCACTAAACCAGGCCCTGAGCCCTGAGCCCAAGACCTTAACCCTATTTCTAGGCCTAAAGATGTGCAACACCTGGACCCTAACTGGGTTCAGGCCACAAACCTAGGCAAAAACCTAAAAACTAAACCTCTAAATAAAACCTAAAAATAAATAAACTAAACCTAAATAAGATAGAAAATTAAAATAAAAGAAAACCTAAACGAATCCTAAACCTGAGCTAAACCCTGAAACCTAACATAAAAATAAAATAAGATAAAAGTAAACTAAACCACAATAAATAAATAAAAAACTAAAATAATAAAATATTAAAATGTAAAATAAAAATTAAATATAAAATCAAAATAAAATAAACCTAAAATAAAATAAACTTAAAACATAATAAAAAACCTAAAGTGACCAAAATAAAACCAAAATAAATAAAAAAACCAAACCCTTCTAAATAAATAACCTAAAATAAAGAATAAATAAAATATAAACTACTAAACTAAACTAAAATAAATAAAACCTAAACCTAAACTTAAAAAATGAACTAAACTTAAACCCTAAAATAAAATAAAATAAAATAAACCCAAACTAAAATAAAACTTAAAATAAAATAAAAAAACTTAAAACCTACTAAAATATAATAAAACCTAAACCTAAACCTAAATAAAAAAAAAAAAAAACCTACTAAAATAAAATAAAAAATAAACCCAAACTAAAAAAATAAGCATAAACCTAAACTAAACCTAAAAAAACTAAATAAAATCCCAAATAAAATAAATAAACTAAACTAAATAAAAAATAAAAAACTAAATTAAAAATTAAATAAACTAAAATAAATAAGAAATAAAGAAATAAACCTAAAACATGTCGGTTTGGTTAATTTTTAAAAAAAGACCCTAAAAACCCTAAACTCTAAACTAAACCCTATCTTATCCTGAAACTGAGCCTAAATCAAAACCCTAAACCCTAAAGCACTAAACCTACTACTAATCCACAACCCTTAATACCTTAAACCAAAGCATATACACTTAACCTAAAGCCTAAAACTAAACCCTACCATAAACCCAAACCCTAAACTCTAAACCCTAAAACCCAAAATCTTAAAACCCTAAACCATAAACCCTAACCTTAAACCCTAAAAGCATAAACCCTAAACCCTATTCCCTAAACCGTAAACTCTCAACCCTAACCCTAAACCCCAAACCCTAAACCTACACCTAAAGTAATTAAATAACTTGAAAAATAAACCTAAACCCTAAATCCTAATAAACCTAAACCCTAAGAATGGGTAGAACCTTGATGACAATTAGTGGTGGTTATCACAGTGGTGGTGAGGGATCTGGATGTGCAAGTGGATTTGGAGGTGGTGGTTATTGAGGTGGGAGGAGAGATAGATGTTACAGCCATGGTGGTGGCGGAGGGAGAGATCAGGGATATGATGGTGGATCTCGCTACTCAAGAGGTGATGGTTACGATGGGAAGCTGGAGAAGAAAGAATTCGATCGATCTACTTGGAATTATGTCTTTCTGGTGACAGTTCTAGCCATCAAAAGTTTTTGATTTGTTCTATGCATTCTCATTTTTTATCTATGTAATCGCCTATGTCTTAGAAAACTTAGTGTGTTACTTGGTTGATGAAATCGTTAAGTAGAAATGTTGAATCTGAATTTGTTAACTGTTTAAAAAAAACCAAAAATCCTAAACCCCAAAAGTAAAACCTAAACCACATACCTAAAACCTAAACCCTAAACCCTAAACCCTAAACCCTAAACCTTATACCCTAAAACTCTAAACCCTAAACCATAAACCCTAAAACCTAAACCCTAAACCTTGAAGCCTAAACTCTAAATCCTAAACCCCAAATGTTAAACCATTAACCCTAAACAGTCAAATAAACCTAAACACTAAACCCTAAACACTAATCCCTTAAAAACTAAAAACCATAACCTAAACTAAATAAAACTTAAAAATTAAATAAATTAAAAAACCTAAACCAAAATAAAATAATAAAATAAAATAAAATAAAAACCAAAATTAAAACCTAAACCTAAACCTAAACCAAAACATAATCTTAAAAATAAAATAAAATAAAAAATAAAAACTAAACTAAAATTAAATAAATAATAACCTAAACAAAACTAAAAAATAAAATATCTAAATAAAATAAAAAATAAACCTAAAATAAATATAAAATAAATATAAAATAAAGTAAAATAAAAACTAAATAAAAACCTATTCCTAAAAAACAAACTTAAAAATAAAACCTAAAAATAAATAAAAAATAAAATTTAAACCCTAAACTAAAAAAAACAAAACCTAAAATAAAAATAAAATAAACCAAAACTTAAACCTAAACTAAAATAAACTAAACAAAAATAAATACAATCTAAACCTAAATATTAAATAAACTAAACCAAAACCTAAACCTAAACCCTAAATATAATCTAATAAACAAAAATAAACCAAAAGTTAAACTAAATAAAACCTAAAAATAAACCTAAAATAAATCATAAAACCTAAACATAAAAAAATAAAATAAAAACCTAAACCTGAACCTAAAAATAAAAAATGAAACCTAAACCCTGAACACTAAACTAAAAAAAAACTTTAACCTAAACCTTGAAAATAAACTAAAATGAAAAACCTAAGCTAAAATAAATAAAAATAAAATAAATAAACTAAACTAAATAAAAATCAAAATAAGCCTAATTAAAATAAAAAAATAAACTAAAATAAAATAAATAAAAAATAAACTAAATAAATTAAAGAAACCTAAACTACGACTTTCCTTTATTTAAAAAAATAAAAAAATACAAAAAATAAAAATAAAAAACCCTAACATTACCCACTGGCCCTAGGCCAAACCTAAACCTTGACCCTGGACAACCACTGACCCTAGGCCTGACCACAGGCCCTCACTAGGCCTAGACCCTAACCTCAAGACCAGACCACAGGCCCTGACCAACCCTAGGCTTCTAAATTCTGACCCTACCCTACAATGAGCCCCCCAGACCCTGAGCTGGCCTAAATAGATCTAAAACTAGGCTAAACTAAATAAACCTAAGAAATGATGAATAAACCTAAATTAAAGATAAATAAAGTAAAACCTAAACTAAACCTAAACCTAAACCTAAAACCTAAACATAAACAAAACATAAAATAAAATAAAATAAAAATAAAAAACTAAAACTAAGATAAAATAAATAAAGAAACTTAAAAACTAAACTATGAATAAAATAAAACCAAAATAAAACCTAAATAAAATAAAAAAAATATAAAATAAACTAAATAAACCTAAAATAAAATAAACAAAACTAAATAAAATCTAAAAAAAAAAATAAACCAAAATTTAAAAAAATAAATAATAAACCAAAACTAAACTAAAAAAACCTAAACCTAAAATAAAATAAAATATAATACTAAACTTGAACTAAAATGGCTAAAATAAAATAAATAAACTAAAACCTAAAAACCCTAAACTAAATAAAATAAACTAAAATAAACTAAACCTAAATTAAATAATAATACTAAAATAAACCTAAAAAACAAAACCTAAACCTAAACCTAAAATATAAAATATAACCTAAACCTTAAAAATAAAATAAAAATAAAACTAAAATAAAAAATAAGCATAATCCTAAACCTAAACCTAAAAAATAAACTAAAATAAAAATCCTAAAATAATTAAAATAAAAATAAAATAAATAAATTAAACTAAATAAAAAATAAACTTAAATAAAAATAATAAATAAAATAAACTAAATTAACTAAATTACCTTAAACTTATTGGTTTACTTAATTTAAAAAAAAAAAACCCTAAACCCTATCACTGGCCCTAAACCCTAAATCCTGACCCTAAACCCTACCTTGGCACACAACCCCTGACCACGGACCAACCTGACCCACACTCACACAACACTGAAACCAATCTCAACCACCCTGAGCAAAACCTAAACCTTAAACCTACTCAAACCAATCCTACCTAAACTCTAAACTGACTCAAAAATAAACCACAATCTACATTAAACCCTAAAAGAATAAACCCTAAATCCAAAAACTATAAACCTTAAACCCTAAATCCTAAACCCTAACCCTAAAACCCAAACCCTTAACCTAAACCTAAAGTAACTAAATATACTAAAAATAAACCTAAAACCTAATAAACTAAACACTAAACCTATGGAACCTTGACCAGAAATATCACTGAGGCTCAATCTAGCTTTAACGATGGAGGCGAAGGCAGAGGCGATGGTTATCGCAGTGGTGGTGGCAGATCTTAAGGTGTTGGTGGATATGGAGGTGGTGGTCAGAGTAGTGGTGGTTTTGGAGGCGGCAGGAGCGATGGAGGTTATAGCCATGGTGGTGGTAGAGGGAGAGATCAGAGATATGATGGTGGATCCCACTACAGGCCAGGGTAGTTCTGATTGTAACTGGAGAAACTAAGGAACAGTCAATCTGATCTGATGCTTATGGAACTATGCCATTATATTAGAGATGATTCTAGTTATCTATGGTTTTGGATTTGTTCTATGCATGTTCATTTTTTATCTATGTTGTCGCTTATGTCTTAGAAAACTTGGGGTGCTACTTAGTTGATGAAATTGAAAAGAAGAAATGTTGAATCAAAATTTGTTCTCTATTAAAAAAAACCTTAAACGCTAAACTAAAACTTAAACCCTAAACCTACAACCTAAAACCTAAACCCTAAACCCTAAACCCCAAACCCTAAACCCTAAACTAACAATAAACACTAAACCCTAAATTCTAAAAAGCTAAAAACCTAAACCTAGATAAAACCTAAAAATAAGATTAAAAACCTAAACCATAAAATAAAAAAAATAAAATAAAATAAAACTTAAACTAAAACATAAATCTAAACCAAAGGAAACTAAAATAAAAAATAAAAAGCTAAACTAAAATAAAATAAATAAAACCTAAACTAAACTAAAAAATAAAAAACCTAAATAAAATCAAAACTAAACCTAAAATAAAAAAGCTAAAATATAAACTAAATAAAAACCTAAACCTAAAAAATTAACTTAAAAATTAAACCCAAGAATAAATAAAAAATAAAACCTAAAGGCTCAACAAAAAATAAACCTATACCTAAAATAAAAATAAAATAAAACTATACCTAAACTAAAATAAACTAAACTAAAATAAATAAAACATAAACCTAAACTTAAAATAAAGTAAACCTAAACCTAAACTTAACCTAAATAAAATAAATAAACTATAAATAAACCTAAACTAAAAAATAAAAAATAAAAATAAACCTAAAACCTAAGCCTAAAAAAACAAAAAAAAAACCTAAACCTAAACCTAAAAATAAAAAATATAGCATAAACCTAAAAGATAAAATAAAAATATAGCTCAACTAAAAAATAAACCTAATCCTAAAAAATAAACTAAAATAAAAAGCCTAAATTAAAATAAATAAACTAAACTAAATAAAAAAATAAACCTAAGTAAAAATAAAAAATTAAATAAACTCAAATAAATGAAAAATATACTAAATAAACCTAAACCTACCGGTTTACTTAATTTTTAATTAAAAACCCTAAACATTAAATCCTAAACCCTAAACACTAAACAATAAACCCAAAACCCTAAACCCTAAAACCCTAAACTCTAAACCCTAAACCCCAAACCCTAAACCTTAAAACCTTCAACCCTAAACCCTAAACCCAAAGCCCAAAACCCTAAACCTTAAACTATAAGCCCCAAACCTAAAATTATACCCTGAACCTTAAGAATGGGTAGAACCTTGATGGCAGGAACATCACCGTCAACTAGGCTTAGTCTAGATCTAGTGGTGGAGGTGAAGGCGGAGATAGAGGTTATCATAGTGATAGTGGGGGAACTGGATGTGTTGGTTGATATGGTGGTGATTGTTGGAGCAGTGGCGGTTATGGAGGTGGGCATAGCGATGGAGGCTATAGCCGTGGTGGTGGCAGAGGGAAAAATCAGGGATATAATGGTGGATTCCACTACTCGAGAGGTGGGGGAGGTTTTGATGGGAACTAGAGAAATTGAAGAATGGTCGATCCGATCTACTACTTATGGAACTATGTCTTTATAGTAGAGACGGTTCTACTTATCTAGGATTTTTGATTTACTCTACGGGTGCTCATATTTTATTAATGTCATCACTTATGTCTTAGAAAACTTGGGGTGCTACTTGGTTGATGATATCAAAAAGATGAAATATTGAATTTGAATTTGTTCTCAATTAAAAAAATCCTTAAACTCTAAAACCTAAACTAAAACTTAAACCACTACCTAAACCCAAACCCTTAAAACCATAAACCCTTAAAACCCTAAACTAAACCCACCTAAACCCTAAACTTAAAACCTAAACCTAAATCTAAACCCTAAACCTACCCACCCACCTAAACCCTAAATCCTCTCCACTACTCTGTACCCTAAACCCTAAACCCCTAAACCCTAAACCTTAAACAAACACTAAACCCTAAACCCTAAACCATAAACCCTACACACCCCTCCCTCACCTAAACCCTTAACCCCAACCCTAAACCCCCACCCTAAATCCTCTAACCTCTAAATCTAATCCTAACCACTAACCCCTAACCCAACCACCGTAAACCTTAAATTGTTAATAAAGATGTCATTAGGAGTAGATCTAAATAATGACCTAATCCTAACATAATTGTGGTAGCAAAAGAAAATGTCTTCAAGAAACTTTCCATTGACTATTAGAGATTTGAATACCCTAAACCCTAACCCTAAATCATATTATAATACCATATATTATAGTATAATGTAGCATCATATATTTGAGCATTTAGTGATGTTTTTGGATGTTATAAGATGTTTTGAAATGTTTTAGTATATTATGGTCTGTTCTATAGTATATATATATATATATATATATATATATATATATATATATATATATATATATATATATATATATATATATATATATATATATATATATATCATAAAAATATTAATTTAATAAATTAGATGATGAAATTTGTATTATGTGAAGTAATAATTAGGTTGTAGTACCAAAGGTGTGCTACACGACTTGTAGTCTAAATTGTAAGATTTTATGTTCAAAATAAATATTATATATTGTAGCATAATATAGCATCATATATCATAATATATTGTTTACCACATTTTAAATTCTTTTTGTATTTTACAATCATGTAGTCAAACCTACACTAGCATTATTTATAAAAATGTTGATTTAAACTTTAAAATGGTGGAATTTGGAAAAAATTCATAATAGGTAGAGTAACTAAAATATGTAAGTGATACAATCCCTTGTGATATTATGTAAGTTATACAACTAAAATGTTGGAATTTGGCAAAATTCTATTTAAAATATGTAAGTGATACAACTAAAATATATAGTTTTTTATTATTTAAACTAATTTTAAGATTTTTTATCTTAAGCAATCCCTTATGATGTAATATGCAATATAATATAATATAATATGTTAGTGTATTACAATATAAGATGCCATAACATAGTGTATTATCATGTATTATAGCATACTTTTATGTATTACTACTTGTTGTTTAGCATATTTTAGTTTATTATAGTATGATGTAGTTTAGTTTGTACTAGTATAATTCATAAAAAATAATGATTTATTGGCTAAGATGATGGGATTTGACCAAATTTAAGGTAAGCTTTAGGGAACATCATTGTGGTGGGCCATTATGTGTCATTTAATCAAAAGAATGGAATTTTGCATCCAAAATAAATCTTCATTTTTCAACCAAATTTTATAAATTTTTTTCTTAAATTGATTAATTTTAAGGTGTAATGCAAGATAATATATTTTGTGAAAGCATATTAAAATATAATGTACATAACAATATAACTTCACATATATATGAATGTGGTGGTGTGTTACTGAATGTAATTGTACATTTTAGCATGTTTTACTTTTGTTACAATACATTGGGTCAAAACTCACAATAATGTTAATTTGAAGGTTAAGATGGAAGAATTTGGCCAAATTCATGGCACACACTAAGAAGCATCACCAAAATTATGCTATTTTATACCATTTCTAATAAAAAAATAACAATTTTACATCCAAAATGAACATTATTCATATTTTAAGAAAATTTTGTTATTTGTTCCATTTAAGTTATTCTAATGAGGTGTAACGTTAGATAATATATTATATTATACCTAATTATAATATAACATCATATATTATAATATAATATTGTGTGTTAATTCACACTATAATATTTTTAGCATGATGTTGTATAGTTAGTTTGAGCTTGCACCATCACAAATCATAAAATGTTGATTACAATGTTAAGATGATGTAATTTGAATTAATACATTATTAGGATTTTGGTTGAAGTATTAAAGGTATGCATAAGAGAAGAAATAAGATTTGAAGAGAATTCCATGTCAAGGACATCTAGGGAGATCTGGTAGGGGATCACACAAGCATTGGACATGACATGTGAGGGGTCTATGTCGAGGGCATAAAAGAAGAAAATTTGCTAAGAATAAGGTTTGAATTTGATTTGATTATACAATTTATGGAAAAAAAGATCCACTGGGGATAAAAATCTATAATCCACAGGGGATTAAGATCGAATCAACTTTAATTTTTTTTGTTTTAATTGATGTGGAGGCATATCTGCTAGACATATGGGCTCGACTCCATTGGGGATCGGGTATATGAACCTTCCACTAAAGAAGCAGGTTCGGGCTATCCATCAGGGATTAGGATTTGAGTTTGATTTCATAGATTTGTTTGGGGATGTATCCACTGGGGATAAGAGTTTGACTAGATTTCTTTGATTTATACTTCACTGGGGAGGTTGTTTAATTTAGCTCCACTAGGGAGGTTGGTTTTGAATTTGATTTATTTGCTTGACTTATTTATATATGATTTGGGGCTCCACTAAGGAGAAGGGTTTGATTTAACTCCATTAGGAAAAATCAGATTGGGTTTAATTTAGTCTAAGTTAATGTATGGACACTGTCAGTGTGTGATGGACCCACTAAGAAGGGGCTATATCGGCCCTAACCTACATCAGGTTTACAAATTTAAAGGGATAGTCTACCAGTTGTGGGGTAGAGCTAGCCAACCTAAGGGATTGCCTTTTGGTGTGCATAGCAGACTTACATCTTCCAAAGTGAGGAAGAACCACTGGGGTGACCTATTAACTGCACAATAACTCGAACCTGACATAGGGCTACTACTAAATGAATGCAGCTGAGGACTTTTGTCAACTAAAAAATATTCAAGATTAATTTTATTTTAATTTCATGTGATTTGATATGGTTTTTTTGGTTTAGTTTGATTTTGAATTGAAGGCATATCCATTGGGGATGTGAGCTTGATCAAATTTGATAGATTTAATTTGTTGACCATATCGATGTGGGATGGATCCATGGAGAAGGTGCTATATCGGGCTTGTCCAATCTCAAATTTACAAATCCAAAAGGATAGTCTACTGCCCATGGGGTAGAGCTAACCAAACTAAGGGGTTGCCTTTCAGTGTGTAACATCTGTGTTAGGAAGAAGGTGTAGCAGACTTACATCTTCTGAAGCAAGGAATAACTGCTTGAGTGACCTGTTAGTAGCATAACAAATTAAACCTAACTTAGGAGAGACTGTTGAGTGAATGCCACTATGGACTTATATCAACTCAAGAGTAGTCAGGCAATTCCTATAGGGAGTTTTCCTGACACTGCCTTAAAGATAGGATACATGCTTGGGAAAATGTACTGCTAGGGTTGTTCTCCTAATCCATAAGTGAATATATATATTTTGCTTATATGTTTACTTGAACTCTATTGGTATGCAAAGGACCACACTGAGAAGAGGCTATGTAGGCCTTGACCTATCTTAAATTTACTAGACCTAGGGAGAATCTGCATATCCACAGGATCGATTCTTCAACCACATGGGTGGTTACTAGGAAAGGTAAACTGTCCAATCTGATAGTAATCTAGGTAGTGTCTAAATGGGGTTGCAAAGGATGTGATCCACATATAGGACCCACAGGGGAGGTGCTACCAGGGGCGTTATCTTGTGCCCTGGAAAAGTAAGCCTATAGCTGTACAGTGGCCAACTCAAGGAAAAAGCATAGTAAATTTACATCTGCCATGAGTGGTGTATCCTAAGGTGCGATAAAAAACCAACCTAAGGTTTATCCATTAGCATGAGTGGTGTATCCGTCAGCATAGTGAGAACTAACCAACCTATGGTACCCGTCAGTGTGCAATGATCAATCTAGAAAGAAAGCATGCAGGCTTACAACTTTCCAAGCAGAACTGATCATCGAGATAGTATGTCGTCGGCTAGACAGATGCTATCTGACATAGAGTGACTACTAAGTTGGGGAACCCCGAGGAAGGACTGGACACAGACTTGAAGCAGTCAAAAGGGAAGGATCCTCTAGGGGACTT
Organism: Cymbidium sinense; assembly: GCA_021442155.1. NCBI lineage: Eukaryota > Viridiplantae > Streptophyta > Magnoliopsida > Asparagales > Orchidaceae > Cymbidium > Cymbidium sinense. The sequence goes on along the minus strand of CM038214.1, from coordinate 367,318,375 downwards.
ATCTTAAACCTCAAATATACTCTACCTAGTCACTGCATGATGGCTAATCTGAGAAAAAAGCATAGCAGACTAACATACTCTTAAACAAGCCAACATGAGGTAGCTTACTAGCCTCATAGTAAGGCCTACCAAATTAACAAGTGCTCATCGGTGTGTAGTGGACATGTATGGAATGAAAGCGTAGCACACTTACATCCTCCAAAGCATGAAGACCACTAGGGTGACACACTAGTAGGGTAACACGTCAGCCCGACCTAGAGCAGCTACTAAGTGAGTGCCACTAGGGGTGTTATCTCAACTTAGAGTAGCCCAAAATAAAAGATATGTGTTTGTTTTATATGTTTGTGTGAGTTTTTTTTTTGTGTTGTGTCGATGAAGGATTTGACACCGTTCAGATTCCTTAAACCTACCCTAAATACATCATGGTGGATTCACAAATAAGAATACTTTGAACATGAAAGAGATTGAATTTGAAATGGAATTTTCATTGATGATAGTTATTTTCAAACATGATTTATAATATTTATTTAAGTAGAGCCCATTGATTGAAAGCATTGGGTGCTCTCCCTTATGATTAATAAGTTGCTAAGATTCTCCATGGTAGGCCTTTTCTATGGCAAAAGGGCCTTCCCAAGTGGGTTCAAACTTACCTCCCATCTTTCAATAGGCAACAATCTGTCTCCTTAGAACTAGTTTGGTTTTAAACCCTTAATCTAATTAACTATTAATCATGAGCCAATTGTAGTAGACCCCTTTTGTTTCCTAAGATCATTGCAAGTTTATTTTTCATGCATATCATATTAGCTCAAAATTTTTCATCTAATTAAGGGTTCAACTTAATTAACCCATAAAATCAACCTAATTACATTTCCTTAAATTAAATCAAATCACTAATGTGGGAATGGGTTTAAAACAACAAGTGATGATTTCTCTCCTCCTCTTTAAATCAAATTAAATCCAAAACTTAATTACTAAAGAAGCTTTGGTTTGCTTTAAATAATCTTATTTGATTTGATTGTCTTTAAGAACTAGTTTGGTTGAATGAATCACATGCTTATATTTGATTGTGTTCTTTGCAATCATGTTAAATTTGGTATGTCATTTGAATCCATGCATCCATCTTTCAAAATCAAGTAAAATAAAATGGATTTTCTTTATGTAAGCTTGCATGTGTTGATTTAATTTAATATATGCATTGTTATTATCACTATTAAATCCAAATGTATATTTCAAAAGCTTATAAATGAATAATAATGTGTTATGACGCTAGTTATAAGTACATAAGAAATGCATCTGCTTATAGCTTAACTGTATGATTGTTGGGTTCTCATTCCTCTATTCATGTGTTGATTTATATAAAATTGAATGGTAATGGGTATATAGTCTGGACATCCAATGAACATGAGGCTTTAGCTAGCCCTAAGGAGGTCATTTGATTACCCTCACTTCCCTGGTTTATTATTTGGTTGATGAAATCAAAAAGAAGAAATGAACCTAAATTTCTTCTTCGTTAAAAAATAAAAAAACCAAAACCTTAAACCCTAAACAACCAACTAACTCCCTCCCCACCTAAACCCAACCCTAAACCTAAACTAAACCTAAACCACTAAACCTACCTAAACCTAAACCCAAACCACTCCCTAAACTCCCACAAACCCTAAACCACTAAACCCTCCACCTAAACCCTAAACCCTACCCCTCAAAAACCTTTACCTAAATTAAATAAAACCAAAAAATAAAAAAAAACTAAACTTAAATAAAATAAAATAATAAAATAAAATAAAACCTAAACCTAAACCTAAACTTAAACCTAAAAAATAAATAAATAAATAAATACTAAAATAAAATAAAATAAATAAAAACCTAAAATAAACTAAAAAATAAAATAAACTAAAAAAATAAAAACTAACATAAAATAAAAATAAAATAAACCTAAAATAAACTAAAATAAAAACTAAATAAAAACCTAAAATAAAAAATAAACATAAAAATAAATAGAAAAGAAAAACAAAACCCTAAACTAAAAAAACCTAAACCTAAAATAAAGAAAATAAAATAAAATAAACTAAAATAAAAAAAACCTAAACCCTAAACTAAAAAAACAAAATAAACTAAAAATAAACCTAAACCTAATCTAAAAAACACCTAAAAAAACCTAAAATAAAAACCTAAAACCTAAACCTAAAAAAATAAAATAAAAACCTAAACCTAAACATTAAAATAAAAAATAAAACCTAAGCCTAAAAAATAAAATAAAAATAAAACTAAACAAAAAATAAGCATAAACCTAAACCTAAACCTAAATAATAAACTAAAATAAACAACCTAATCTAAAATAAATAAACCTAAAATAACTAAACTAAGCTAAATAATAACAAAAATAAGCCTAAATAAAAATTTAAAATAAAATAAACTAAAATAAATCAAAATAAACCAAATGATGTGAGAGCATGGCCAGGTTGCTTTGTTAAAAAAGGCTAAACCTAAACCCTAAACTCAAACACTAAATTCTAACTGACCCTAAACCCACCTAGCCCTGGTGACCTGCAGTCATAAACCTGCACCTAACTAAACTGGGCCACTGAAACTAAAACTGGGCCACACTGGGCCATAAACCTCTCCACTGAGCCCTGGGCCCTACACTAAATCATAAACACTGGGCCTACCCTGACCCAACCCCTCCACCAAACCTAGATCACTCACTGAAGCTGGTGACACTGAACTGGAATCCAGGCCCTAATAATGACCCTAAAACCCTGGGCCACCTACCCTAAGCTGACCTGGACCTGGGCCATGGGCCCTACCAACCCTAAAAGCTTACACTGATCCCAAAACACCTAAACCCTTACTAAATTATGGGTCCTTAAACCTGACCCTAAACCTTAAACCCTAAATCCTAAAACTGAAACCATGAAAACCTAAAAACCTAAACCTAAACTAAATAAAACCTAAAAAAAATAAATAGAAAAACCAAAACCTAAATAAAATAAAAACCTAAACCTAAAATTAAAATAAAATAAACTAATTAAAATAAATTAAATTAAAATAAATAAAAACCCAAATTAAAGTAAAAAATAAAATAAACCTAAGAATAAAAATCCAAAATAAAATAAAAACTAAACATAAAATAAAGATAAAATAAAATAAAAACTAAATAAAAACCTAAACCTAAAAAATAAACGTTAAAATAAAACAAAAAATAAATAAATAAAATAAAACCTAAACACTAAACTAAAAAAAACATAAACCTAAAATAAAAATAAAATAAAATACTAAAATAAGCCTAAATTAAAATAAACTAAACTAAAACAAATAAAACCTAAACCTAAATTGAAATTAAATAAAAAAAACTAAACCTAAACTAAAAAATAAAATAAAAAAAAAAACTAAAATAAAAACCTAAAAGCTAAACCTAAAAAGATAAAATAAAAATTAAACCTAACCTAAAAATAAAAAAATAAAATCTAAACCTAAAAAATATAATAATAAAAACTCAACTAAAAAATAAACCTAAACCTAAACCTAAAAAAAAACTAAAATAAAAAACCTAAACTAAAATAAATAAGCCTAAAATAAATAAACTAAACTAAATAAAAAAAGAAACCTAAATAAAAATAAAAAATACAATAAAATAAAATAAATAAAAAATAGTCTAAATAAATTAAAAAAACCTAAACCTACTGGTTCACTTATTAAATCCTAAACCCTACACCCTAAACCCTAGACCTACAACCCTAAACCCTAAACCCTAACCCTAAACCCTAAATCCTAAACCATGAAAGCATAAACCCTATTACCCTAAACCCTAAAACCTAAACCTTAAACCCTAAACCATAATCTTTAACCCTAAACACTAAAGCCTAAACCCCAAACCCTAAATCTAAACCTAAAGTAACAAAATAATTTAAAAAATAAACCTAAACCATAAAACATAAAAAGCCTAAACCTAAACTCTAAGAATGGGCAGAACCTTGACGGCAAGAACATCACCATCAACAAGGCTCAGTCTAGGTTATCACAATGGTAGTGGGGGATCTTCAGGTGCTGGGGATGGGGAGGTGGTGGTCCGAGCAATGGTGGTTATGGAGGCGGGAGAAAGATATCGGGGATATAATGGTGGATCCCGCTACTCGAGAGGCCTGGGTGGTTCTGATCGGAACTTGACAAACTAAGGAATGGCCAATCTGAGCTACTGCTTATGGAATCGTGTCTTTACATTAAAGACAGTTCTAGTTATCTAGGGTTTTTGATTTGCTCTATGAGTGCTCATTTTTGATCTATGTCGTCACTTGTGTATTAGAAAACTTGGTGTGTTACTTTGTTGATGAAATCAAAAGGAAGAAATGTTGAATATGAATTAGTTCTTTGTTTTAAAAAATACCAAAAATCTAAAATTCTAAACAAAAACCTAAACCCTAAAACCTAAACCCTAAATCCTAAAAACCTCCTTAAACCCTATACCCTAAAACCCTAAACCCTAAACCCTAAACACTAAACCCTAAACCCTAAACCCTAAAGCCTAAACCTTAAACCCCAAATCATAAACCCTAAATGCTCAACTAGCCCTAAACTCTAAACCATCAACTAACCCTAAACCTTAAACCCTAAAAAGCTAAAAACCTAATCTTAAACTAAATAAAACATAAAAATAAAATAAATAGAAAAACATAAACAAAAAATAAAAAATAAACTAAAATAAAAACCTAAACCAAACTAGATACCTTAACCTAAACCTAAACCTAACTAAAAAATAAAATAAAATAAAAACTAAATGGAAAAAAACTAAACTAAAAAAATAATAACTAAATAAAAACCTAAAGCTAAATAATAAACCTAGAAATAAATAAATAAATAAAACCTAAACTCTAAACTAAAAAAAAACCTAAAATTAAAATAAATAAATAAAATAAACATAAACATAAGCTAAAATAAACTAAGCTAAAATAAATAAAACCTAAACCTCAAATTAACTAAACCTAAACCCTAAACTAAATAAAATAAAATTATCTAAAAATAAACCTAATCCTAAACTAAAAAAAAACATAAAAATGAACCTAAAATAAAAACTTAAAACCTAAACCTAAAAAAAATGAAATAAAAACCTAAACCTAAACCAAAAAATAAAAAATAAAACTAAACAAAATAAAATAAATATAAACTTAAACCTAAACTTAAAAAATAAACTAAAATAAAGACCTACTAAATAAATAATCTCTAATATAAAATAAATAAACTTAGATAAAAAATAAATCCTCAACTAAACTGACCCTGATCCTGGTAGGCGTAATGACCCTAGGCCCTGTAACCTAGGCTGGGCCAAGGCCCTAGTGACCCTACCCTGACTGACCCTGGGCCCTAAACCTCTGATATCTGATCAGCCAGGCCCTGGGCTCTGGCTTACAGGCCCTACCCTAAATCTTGGGCTCTACAGGCCCTAAACCCTGGGCCCTGAGCCACAACCACTTAGGCTCTGACTACTGGGCTGGGGCCCTAAAAGGCCAGGCCACAGGCTGAGGCTGGGCCCTAGGCCCTAAACTGACTTTAAAACCCCCCCCCTGAGATAAACTGGCCCTGACCTCCAGCAAACCTAACCCTAAACAATAAACCCTAAACCTTAAACCCTAAAAAATGCTAAACCCTAAACCCTATTCTCTAACTTTAAACACTAATTCTTAAAAGCATAAACCCTAAACCCTAAACCCTAAACACTAAACCTTAACCCTAAACCCTAAACCTAAACCTTAACCCTAAACCCTAAACCCAAAATATCAAACCCTAAATCTAAACTTAAAGTAAGTAAATAAATTAAAAATAAACTTAAACCCTAAAATTTAATAAACCTAAACCTAAACCTAAACCTTAAGAATGGGTAAAACCTTGACAATAGGAACATCACCATCAACTAGGCTCATTCTAGATCTAGAGGTGGAGGTGAAGGCAGAGGTAATGGTTATCGCAGTGGTTGTGGCAGATATGGAGGTCCTGGTGCATATGGAGGTGGTGGTCAGACCAGTAGTGGTTATGGAGGCGGGATGAGCGATGGAGGTTACAACCGTGGTGGTGGTGGAGGGAGAGATCGGGGATATGATGGTGGATCTTGCTACTCGAGAGGCCGAGGTGGTTCTGACGGGAACTCGAGAAACTAAAGAACAGCCAATCTGATCTGTTGCTTATGAAATTGTATCTTTATAATAGAGACGGTTCTAATTATCTAGGGTTTTTGATTTGCTCTATGCATGCTCATTTTTTATCTATGTCGCCACTGAGGTCTTATAAAACTTAGTGTGTTACTTGGTTGATGAAATCTAAATAAAGAAATGTTGAATCTGAATTTGTTCTTTGTTAAAAAAAAAAGAAAACTAAAATCCCTTAACCCTAAAATAAAACTTGAACCCTAAACCAAAAACCTTAACCCATAATCATAAACCTTAAACACTAAACCCTAAACCCTAAACCCTTAAGCCCTCAAGCATAAAGCCTAAACCCTGAAACCTAATACTTAAACCCTAAACGCTAAACCCTAAACCCTAAACTCTAAACCCTAAACCCCAAACCCTAATCCCTAATCCCTAAACTAACCCTAAACCTTAAAACCTAAACCTTAGCACCGTAAACCCTAAACCCTAAACCCTAAAACCTAACCCTAAACCCTAAATCCTAATCCTTAAAACCCAAACCCTAAACCATAAACTCTAAACTAACCATAAACCCTAAACTCTAAACCTTAAACCCTAAACCCTAAACACTAAACCAGAAAAAGGTAAAAACCTAAACCTAACTTAAAAAAAACTTAAAAATAAAATAAAGAAAAGACATAAACCAAAATAAAATAATAAATATAATAAAATAAAAACATAAACTTAAACCTAAACCTAAACCTAAACCAAAAATTAAAATAAAAAAATAAAAACTAAAACAAAATAAAATAAATAAAAACCTAAACTAAACTAAAAAATAAAAAACGTAAATAAAATAAAAACTAAACCTAAAATAAAAATAAAATAAATCTATAATAAATAAAATAAAAACTAAATTAAAACCTAAACCTAAAAAATAAACTTAAAAATAAATAAAAAATAAAACCTAATCTCTAAACTAAGAAAAAACCTAAACCTAAAATAAAAATAAAATAAACCTAATACTAAACTAAAATAAACTAAGCTAAAATATATAAGAACCTAAAATAAACTAAACCTAAACCAAAACATAAACTAAATAAAATAAAATAAACTATAAATAAACCAAAACTGAAACTAAAAAATAAAACTTGAAAATAAACATAAAATAAAAATCTAAAACCTAATCCCAAAAAAATAAAATAAAACCCTAAACCTAAACCTAAACCTAAAAAATAGACTATAATAAAAAACCCAAACTAAATTAAATAAACCTAAAATAAATAAACTAAACTAAATAAAAAAAATAAACCTAAATGAAAATAATAAATAAAATAAACTAAAATAAATAAAAAATAAAGTAAATAACCTAAACCTACTAGTTTTCTGAATTTTTTAAAAAAATTAAAAATTAAAAAAAATAAAATAAATAAAAATAACCCTAACCTTATACTTTAAATGCTAAAACTAACCGTAAACCCTAAACCCTAAACTGTAAACCTATAACCCTAATCCAAAAACCCTAAACCCTAATACCCAAAACCCTAAACCCTAAACCTTAAACAATAAACCTTTAACCCTAAAATCCTAAACCTTAAACCCTAAACCCTAAAGCCGAAACCCTAAAGCCTAAACCCTAAAACCTACAACCCAAAATGCAAAAGCTAAACTTAAACCCTAAGAATGGGTAGAACCTTGATGGATGGAACATCAACGTCAACCAGGCTTTGTCTAGATCTAGCAGTGGAGGCGAAGGTGAAGGCGACGGTTATTGTAGTGGTGGTGGGGGATCTAGAGGTGCTAGGGAAATGGAAGTGGTGGTCAGAGTTGTGGTGGTTATGGAGGTGGGAGGGAGAGATCGAGGATATAATGGTGGATCTCGCTACTTGAGAGGCTGGTGTGGTTCTGATGAGAACTGGAGAAATTGAAGAATGGCTAATCCAATCTATTGCTTATGAAACTATGTCTTTACAGTAGAGACAGTTCTAGTTATCTAGGGTTTTTTATTTGCTCCATGCATGCCCATTTTTTATCAATGTCGTCCCTTATGTCTTAGAAAACTTGGTGTGTTACTTGGTTGATGAAATAAAAAAAATAAATGTTGAATATGAATTTATTCTCTGTTAAAAAAAATACCAAAAACCCTAAACCCTAAACTAAAACCTGAACCCAAAACTTAAAACCTTAACCCTTAACCCTAAATCCTAAACCCTAAAAACCCTAAACCATAAACCCTAAATCGTAAAACCCTAAACCCTAAATCGTAAAACCTAAACCCTAAATCCTAAACACCAAACCCTAAACCCTATACTCTAAAGCCTAAAACCTAAACCCCAAATGTCCCTAAATGCTCTAGCCTAAACCCCTCTCAAACCTAAACCCCTAAACCCTAAAACTTAAAGAGCTAAAAACCTAATCCTAATCTAAATAAAACCTAAAAATAAAATAAATAAAAAAACATAAACCAAAATAATATTAAACAATAAAATAAAATAAAAAACTAAACCAAAACCTAAACCTTAACATAAACCTAAACCTAACTAAAAAATAAAATAAACCAAAAAATAAGAAGCAAAATAAAATAAAAACTAGACATTAAAAAGACCTAAAATTAAAAAAAAATAAAAACTAAATAAAAACCTAAACCTAAAAAACAAACCTAAAAATAAATAAAAAATAAAACCTAAACAGTAAACTAAAAAAAATTAAACATAAAATAAACAAAATTAAATAAACATAAACCTAAATTAAAATAAACTAAATTAAAATAAATAAAACCTAAACCTAAACCTAAAATTAACTAAACCTAAACCCTAAACTAAATAAAATAAAATAAACTAAAAATAAACCTAATCCTAAACTAAAAAAAAAAGCATAAAAATAAACCTAAAATAAAAACCTAAAACCTAAACCTAAAAAACTAAAATAAAAACCAAAACTTAAACCTAAAAAGAAAAAATAAAACCTAAACATAAAAAATATAACAAAAAAATAAAACTAAACATAAAATAAACATAAACTTAAACTTAAACCTAAAATATGCTAAAATTTAAAACCTAAACTAAAATAAATAAACTAAACTAAATAAAAAAAATAAACTTAAATAAAAATAAATCCCCAACCCTAATAAAAATCCTAAACCCTAAATCCTAAAGGCTAAACCATAAAACTAACCCTAAACTCTAAACCCTAAACCCGAAACCTTACACCCTAAAGCTTAAACCCTAACCATAAATCCTAAACCCTAAGCTTATAGTCGTGAGAAACCCTGATCCCTGGGCCACCAGGCCCTGGCCATGACCTAAACTTAAACCCTCCACAGATCCTGGGCCCTGGGCTCTCCCAGGCCACTGAGCCTACCACAGACAAACCACTAAAGCTGAGGCTGGGCCACTAAACTAACTTTAAATCCAAAGCTAAACCTACCCTAAACCAAAACAAGATCCTAAAGGCTGAGCCTCTTAAACCCACCTCAACTCCACCCAAACTCTAAACCCTAAAAATACTGAGCCTAAATCACTGACCTAATTAAAAGCATGCTAAAGCATAAACCCCAAACTAAACACTAAATCCTAAACCACATACCTAAACCTTTAACCCCTGTGCCCTAAACCCTAAGCCTCCCTTAAACCCTAAACCTAAACTTAAAGTAACTAATAAATTAAAAAAATTAACCTAATCCCTAAAACTTAATAAACCTAAACCTAAACCCTAAGAATGGGTAGAACCTTGACGGCAGGAACGTCACCATCAACCAGGCTCAATATAGTTCTAATGGTGGAGGCGAAGGAGGAGGTGGTGGTTATCGCACTGGTTGGGGGGATATGGAGGTCTTAGTGGATATGGAGGTGGTAGTCGAAGTAGTGGTGGTTATGGAGGCGCAAGGAGTGACGGAGATTACAACCGTGGTGGTGGTGGAGGAAGAGATTGGGGTTATGATGGTGCCTCCTACTACTCGAGAGACTGGGGTGGTTCTGATGGAAACTTGAGAAAGTGAAGAACAGCTGATCCGATCTACTGCTTATGGAAATGTGTCTTTATAGTAGAGACAGTTCTAGTTATCTAGGGATTTTGATTTGCTCTATGCATGCTCATTAAAATAAAATAAAATAAATAAAAACCTAAACTAAACTAAAATATCAAAATCAAAAATAAAATAAAAATTAAATCTAAAATAAAAAATAAATAAACCTATAATAAAATAAAATAATAAATAAATAAAAAACTAAACATAAAAAATAAACCTAAAAATAAATAAATAAAATAAAACCTAAACCCTAAACTAAAAAAAAAAACCTAAACTTAAAATAAAAATAAAATAAACCTAAACCTAAACTAAAATAAACTATACTCAAATATATAAAAACCTAAACCTAAACATAAACTAAAAAAATAAAGTAAACTATAAATAAATAAAAAAAACCTAAACTAAAAATATAAAACCTGAACCTAAACCTAAACTTAAAAAAATAAAATAAAACCTTAAAACTAAACCTAAAAATAAAAAAAAACTAAACCTAAAAAAATAAAATAAAAATAAGAAAAACTAAAAAAAAAAACTTAAACCTAAACCTAAACCTAAAAAATAAACTAAAATAAAAAACAAAAACTAAAATAAATAAACTAAACTAAATAAAAATAAAAATAAACCTAAATGAAAAGAAAAAATAAACTAAACTAAAATAAATAAAAATTAAAGTAAATAAACCCAAACATACCAATTTACTTAATTTTTTAAAAAAATAAAAATTTTAAAAAAATTTTAAAAAAACCCAAACCTTATACCCTAAATGCTAAACTAACCCTAAACCCTAAACCAAACCTACAACCCTAATCCCAAAACCCTAAACCCTAAAAACCCAAAGGCCACCCTACCTAAACCCACCAAACCTTACCATGAGCCCATAAACCACTAAACCCAAACCCTGGGCCACCACCTACCACATAACCCCCCAAACCCAAACCTACTAAACCCTAATCTAACTAAGCCTGGTAAAATAAACCTAAAATAAAGAATTAAAAAACCTAAACCTAATTAATAAAATAAAATAAAATAAACTAAATTAAAACCTAACATAAACCTAAACCTAACTTAAAAAATAAAATAAAATAAAAATAAAACTAAACTAAATAAAAATAAAACTAAAATAAAATAAAGATAAAACTACTAAATTAAATAAACCTAAACATAAACCTAAAAACCATAAAATAAAATAAAATAAACCTAAATTAAAATAAAATAAAAATAAATAAACCTAAACCTAAAGATAAACCTAAAAAATAACCCAAAATAAATACAAATAAAACTATATAAAAAAAAAACCTAAAATAGAAAAATAAAATAAACCTAAACCTAAACTATTATAAAAAAACTAAATAATAAAACCTAAACCTAAAATAAAATAAAAATAAAACAAAATTAAAAAATAAACATAAACCTAAACCTAATCCAAAAAAATAAACTAAAATGCAAAACCTAAACTAAAATAAATAAACCTAAAATAACTAAACTAAACTAAATAAAAATAAAAAATAAACCTAAATAAAAATATAAAATAATATAAACTAAAATAAATAAATAAAACTAAATAAGCTAAATAAACCTAAACCTGCCCGTTTACTTAATTTTTTAAAAAATTCATAAACCCTAAACCCTAAATCCTAAAATTAACACTAAACCTATAACCCTAAACGTACAACCCTAAACCCTAAAAAACCCTAAGCCCTAAACCCTAAAAATGTAAAAACTTAAACATAAACTAAAAAAAAACCTAAAAATAAAAAACATAAAAAAAACTTAAACCTAAATAAAATAAAATAATTAAATAAAATTATAATTTAAACATAAACTTAAACCTAAAATTAAAAATAAAATAAATTAAAAAATAAAAACTAAACTAAAATAAAATAAATAAAAACTAAAGTAAGATAAAATAAATAAAAACCTAAACTAAACTAAAAAATTAAATAAACCTAAACATAAAAAACCTAAATAAAATAAAACCCATATGTAAAATAAAAATAAAATAAACCTAAAATAAAAATGTTAACCAAAAAAACAAATAAAAAATATAACCTAAAAAAAAATAAAAAACTTAAGCCCTAAACTATATAAAAACCTAAACCTAAAATAAACCTAAACCTAAACTAAAATAAACTAAATTAAAATAAATAAAACCTAAACCTAAATAATAAAATAAAAGTTAAACTAAACTAAAAATTAAACATAAACCTAAACCTAAATCTAAAAAATAAACTAAAATACAAAATCTAAACTAAAATAAATAAACCTAAAATAAATAAACTAAACTAAATAAAAATAAAAAATAAACTAAAATTAATAAAAAGTAAACTAAATAAACCTAAACCTACTGGTTTATTTAATTGAAAATAAAAAATTGTATACCCTAAACACTAAATCCTCAAACCCTAAACCTTACACCCTAAATCCTAAAACTAACCCTAAACCCTAAACCCTAAAACCTACAATCCTAAACCATAAAAAACCCTAAACCCTAAACCCTAAACTAACCCTAAACCCTAAATCCTAAACCTTAAACCACAAATCCTAATCCTTAAACCCTAAGCCCTAAACCCTAACCCTAACCTTAAACCCAATACCCAAAAACCATAAACCCTAAAACCATAAACCCTAAACACTAAACTAAGCATAAACCATAAAACCTAATAAACTTAAACCTATACTTAAACCCTAAGAATGGCGAGAACCTTGACGACGGGAACATCACCATCAACCAGGCTTAGTCGAGATCTGGCAATGGAGGCAAAGGCGGATGTGGTGATTATCATAATGGTGGTCGAGGATCTGAAGGTGCTAGTGGATATGGAATTGGTGCTCGAAGTAGTTGTGGTTATGGAGGCGGGAGGAGCGACGAAGGTTACAGTCACGGTGGTGGTCGAGGGAGAGATGGGGATATGATGGTGGATTCAGCTACTAGAGAGTCGGGGGTGGTTTTGATGGGAACTGGAAAAACTGAAGAATGAATGATCTGATCTACTGCTTATTGAACTGTCTTTTCAGTAGAAACGGTTATAATTATCTATGCTTTTTGACTTGCTCTATGCATGCTCATTTTTTATCTATGTCATCTCTTGTGTCTTAGAAAACTTCGTGTGTTACATGGTTGATGAAATTGAATAGAAGAAATGCTGAATCTGAATTTGTTCTCTATTAAAAAAAAATCCTAAAATTGAAACCTAAATTTAAGAAAATAAAATAAAAACCTAAACCTAAACCTAGAAATAAAAAAATAAAACCTAAACCTAAAAAATAAAATAAAAGTAAGGCTAAACGAAAAAAATAAACTTAGACCTAAACCAAAAAAATAAAATAAAATCAAAAACCTAAAGAAAAATAAATAAACCTAAAATAAATAAACTAAACTAAATAAAAATAAAATTAACACTAAATAAACATAAAATATAAAATAAATATAAATAAATAAAAAGTAAACTAAATAAACAAAATAAACCTAAACCTACTAGTTTACTTAATTTTAAAAAAATATAAAAATCATAAAATAAAATTAAAAAACCCAAACCTTAAACCCTAAAATTTACCTTAAACAATAAACTTTAAACTACCCTCTAAATAAACCCTAAACCCTAACCCTCCTAAACCACAACCCTAAAACTCTAAACCCTAACCCTAAAGCCTAAATGCTAAAACCTAAACTAAACCTCATGGCTCCCCACCCTACTAAACCACTAAACATTAAAACCTAAAACTTAAACTTAAACTAAATAAAACCTAAAATAAAATATATAAAACCTAAACCTAAATAAAAAAATAAATAAAACTAAACTAAACCCACCTAAACCTAAACTTAAAAATGAAATAAAATAAAAATTAAAAACTAAATTAAAATAAAATAAATTTAAATATAAACTAAACCAAAAAATTAAATAAACTTAAAAATAAATAACCTAAATAAAATAAAACACAAACATAAAATAAAAATAAAATAAACCTAAAATAAAACTCAATAAAAACATAAACTTATAAAATAAACCTAAAAATAAAACTAAAAAATAAATAAAAATTAAGACCTAAACCTTAAAGTACAAAAAGAATCTAAACCTAAAATAAAAAATAAGATAAACCTAAACCTAAACCTAAAATAAAATAAACTAAACTAAAATATAAAACTAATAAAATAAACTGGACCTAAACCCTAAATAAATAAAATAAAAAAATAAAACTAAACTAAACTAAAAAATAAAACCTAAAGCTAAACCTAAAATAAAACTAAACACCTAAAAAAAATAAACCTAAACCTAAACATAAAAATAAAAAATAAAATTGAAACCTAAAAATAAAATAAAAATATAACTAAATAAAAAAATAAACATAAACCTAAACCTAAACCTAAAAAATAAACTAAAATACAAAACCTAAACTAAAATAAATACACTAAACTACATAAAAAATAAACTTAAATAAAAATAATAAATAAAATGAACTAAAATAAATAAAAAATAAACTAAATAAACAAAATAAGTTTAAACCCTAAACATGGTTTTTTTAAAACCCTAAACCCTAAATTCCCCACCAAACTAACCCCAAATCCTAAACCTACAACCCTAACTTAAATCATAAACCCTACCCAAATCCTAAACCCTAAATAAAAAATTAAAATAACATAAAACCCTAACCCTGTGCTAAACCCTAAACCATAGCCCTGACCTAAACCTAGGCACGAGCTAAACTTAAACCCTAAAGATAAACTTAAACTAAACTATACTAAATAAAATAAAATATAAATAAACCTAAACTAAAAAAGAAATAAATAAACATAAACTAAATAAAATAAAATATAAATAAACTTGAAACCCTAAATAAACCTAAAAATAAATAAAAAATAAAGCCCAAACCCTAAATTAAAAAAAAACCTAAATCTAAAATAAACATAAAATAAACGTAAACCTAAACTAAAATAAACTAAAGTGAAATAAATAAAACCTAAACATAAACCTAAAATAAACTAAACTAAAATTAACTAAATAAAATAAAATAAACTAAAATAAACTAAACTTAAACTAAAAATAAAACCTAAAATAAACCTAAAATAAAAAACCTAAAACCCTAAACCCTAAATCCTAAAATGCTAAAAACCTAAACCTAAAAATAAAATAAATAAATAAAACCTAAACTAAAATAAAATAAAATAAAATAAAATAAAATAAAAACATAAACTAAAACCTAAACCTAAACCTAAACCCAATAAGAAAATAGAATAAAAACTAAAATAAAATAAATAAAAACTAAAACTAAACTAAAAAATAAAAAGCCTAAATAAAATAAAAAATAAACCTAAGATAAAAATAAAATTAACTTAAAATAAAATAAATAAAAACTAAATAAAAATCTAAACCTAAAAAATAAACCTAAACTAAATTGAGAGAAAAAAGTACATAAACCAGAAGAAAGGGAGTGAAATTACTCCTAAAAGTGGATGGTAAAGAATATGTATCTTTCTTTATAATCAATAATCTCTAAGTACAATTTGAGATCCACTATCGGTAATAGTTAGACATAAATTCATTGGCATTCTAGCCTTAATAATATTAAATAATGAAAAGAATATTCAAACACATAATTAATATTTTTACACTTGATAAATTCGAACAAATTATATAAAATGCTTTATTCTAGATTTAATATTAATAACTAGAAGTAGTTTATGGTAAACTAGAAGTAATTCTTAAATAGTATAATACTTTATTCTTTATTTTTTACGGTTAGGTTTTATTTTTTATTTTTAGGTTTTGTTTTAGGTTTTTATTTTATTTTTTTAAGTTTAGGCTTTAGGTTTTTATTTTAGGTTTATTTTTAGGAATTAATTTTTTGTTTCCTAAACCCTAAAATAAATAAACTAAACTAAATAAAAATAAAAAATAAATATTAATATAAATAAATAAAAATTAAACTAAATAAACTAAATAAACATAAAATCTTGATTCACTAATTAAAAAAAAAACCTAAACCTAAACCCAAACTCAAAATCAACTAAACCCAACTAGCCTTAAACTATAACCCAAATCCACAAATCCTAAACCTAAAACTTAAATTAATAAATAAATAAAACCCAAGCTAAACCAAAACCAAAACCCAAACCAAAACCACAAACCTGAAAAACCTAAATCCTAAACCCCAAACCCTAAACCCCCAACCTAAACCTAAACCCTAAACCCTAAACCCTAAACCTTAAACTATAAAACCCTAAACCCTAAACCCTAAACCCTAAACCTTAAACCTTAAACCCTAAAACCATAAACCCTAAACCCTAAACCCTGTTGACCTCATTTTTAGGATGTGCTCTCAACCCCACCATCTTAGACTTAGGACTCCTCTTAGACTTTAAGAGATCCTTATCCTTAAGAGATATCTACTGATTAAGTGGACACTCAACCTATCCCTAGAGACTCAGAAGAGTTAGCCTTAGGAGTAGGTCATGCCTTAGGGGTCTTAGGAAAATTTGCCTACCCATTAGCTTGAACCACATTCCTTACTTCCTTCCTTCAAGTCAAACTCCAAATCAAATCAACATGAAACCTAAATTAATTTTAGCCTAATTGATTTTCTCCAAACTCATATAAATGCCATATGATTGAAACTCATGATTGAAATCTATGATTGAAACCCATGATTAAAATTCCAAATTCCAAATATTTCATAAGTCCTTAATCCTCTCTTAAGTACTTAGCCTAGATCATCTTCAAATCAATTCAAATTCATGAAATTTCCTCATTACTCATTTATATTCTCATTTATATTCACATATATAAATGAAACTAAATTCAAATCAATCAAATTTCAATCACTTAATCAAAACTCAATTCAAAAAATCAAGCCAAAATCCATTTCATGTTCACCCTTTGAACTTAAAATTATCAAATGAATCAAAACCCATTTGACTTCAAACCACCTATAAATGGATTTATATTTCAATCATAACTCCATATGTAAGTTCAATCAAACTCAAATCAAGCTTTGACCAAGCCATTTGACCCAGTTAGGCTCACTTGACCCAAAGTGTCCTAAAGTACCCTTATGAGCCAAATTCTAATTATAACCAAATTGGATTGAATCAAACTCACCTAAGCCTCTCATCATGATCAACAATCATCATGAGATAATCAATCAGTCAAATTGGGTCAAACCAAGTCAAACCTAAGGGTTGACCAAGTCAACACTTAGCCAAAATGAAACTCAACATAGACAAAATCCACCATAGGCCAAATTGATTGAAACCAATGATCTAAGTTCATTCATGACCAATGTTTGAACTTGACCAAGTCAACATTTGAGCCTACCTAGCCCAATTGGCCACTTGACCCAAGTTGACCCAACTTGACCTAAAAAGTCAAAATATGTCAAAACTTGATCTAAGCCAAATTGATTGAAACCAATGGGTCAAGTTCATTCCAAATCACTTGTTGAACTTGACCAAAGCCTTAATTGGCCAACTAGACCTAACCTAGCCTAATTGACCTTGAACCCAACTTGACCTAAAGGGTCATGTTGAGCAAAATTCAAACTTAACCAAAATTGATTTGAAATAAAAATACCAATCAACTTGATATGACTAACCAAACCTAAACTTACCCATGACCTAGCTCAAATAGGTCAAATGGGTCAAATTGGTCAACTTGACCCATTTGACCTAATTGAAGTCATATGAACCAAATTCAAACCTAAACTAAATTGAATCAAACCAAAGCCACTAAAACATTTCAAAGGGTCATATGATCTTGACCCAACCCTTAGTTTGACCCAATTTGACCAATTGGTCAACTTGACCCAAGTTGACCCATTTGGACCTAAATGGGTCAACATGAGCCAAACCATACCAAATGAACTCCAAATCGATTGAAATTTGGACAGTCCTATTTTCTCAACATACCCAACATATGCAAATTAAAAAATAAGCAAATGTCCATTTTACCCCTAGGTCATAGAATAAATTTTGGCCAATTCCACTTGGAATTTGGTCAAACCCTCTTCATACCTACTTGATACTCTCCTAATAGGTCAAGTGAACACTATGGAGGGTGGTGCACCAAACGAAATGGGTTTGGGTCAGCCCAACTTGACCCAAGGGCCAAACTGAGCACATGGCTTGAAATGGGCACATGTGAATCATGTCTCCACTCAAATGGAGCACATAGCCACTCCACTAATCCACTCCGTAGCCTAAAATGAACTCAAAGATAGCCTAAACAGCCTAAAAAACCCACTTCCTAAGCTCAATTGGATCAAAATGTCTCTTCCCTTCTCGACCGTCCGATTGCCAAAGTGGGAGATATACTCCCCATAATTCATTTGAATCTTCAGTTCCCCATTGTCGATTGAGTGTGAGGAAGCTAGAGGAGTCTTTTCCTAGTGATCCAAAGCTCCCTCAAGCACTTGCCAACTTCATCTTCTCACTTTTCACAAGGTGAAAACAGGGAAGCTCCATAGGATTTTGAACTTATCCAATACTTAATATCAATAAAATTCCCTTGGAAAGCTCCATCAAAGGATCAAGTCGAGCCTGCCCAAGCTCTTTCCCAAGCTCCAAAGGCAAGGGAGGATCCAATTCAATCAAAGCTGAGCTCACTTGGAAGAGGAATTGGTCCATAGAGCCATCCAGTCAACCTTAAGAGCTAAAACTTTCACCAAAGCTTCATTTCAACCAGATGAAGCTTCTCTAAGGGAATTGAGCCCCGGTGAGGTATGCCATTTTCTAACCATTAAAGTGGAGCTCTACGAAAGAAATTTTAATCCCATGGAATTTTGACCATTAGATGTGCTTGCCATTAGGTTTAGATGGTGTGGGTTGATTTTTAATCCAATCCAAGCTTGATCGAGCTCGGATATTCTCTTTGAAAGTGGACGATCCCCATTTTTTGCAAGGAAGAATAGGGAGGATCTCTAGCCACCAATCCATCATTTTGGATGGACAGCTGAGCTTAAAACCCTTAGCTTAATTAATCATTAATCATAAGCCAAATTGCATTAAGCCTCCTTTCTTCCTAGGTGCATTACAAATTTAAATTCTTTGTGAGGTTTTATGTCATCTCATTGGGCACATAATTAATTGATTAGCTATGCTAAGGTGGTGTAGGTAAGGGATAATTAACATGCATGATTCATACATTGACCTAATCAAAAATGTAAAATGAATCTAATTACCTAAAAATTGAACAAAAATATTAAACAGGGAATTGGTTAGGAATAGCAAACTCAATTCACATTTTTCAAAATTAAATCAAATTCAAGATCAAATAAAAATCACATTAAATAAACTTTGATTTACTTTAAGCTTTCTTATTTCATGAGAATGTCTTTAGGATTTAATTAAGGTGAATGTGTTTACATGATTTAATTGCTTTAAGTTCTTCCTAAACATGTTAAATATGTGTGTCTTATGGTTTCATTCATCCATGCTCTTCAAAAATCAAATTTAAAATGAAAATGTTTCCTTTATATCAAATTGTTTGTGTTGGCTGAAGTAAGCATATGAGTGGCTATTATCACTATTAAATCCAAATTATTTTCAAAATATATGAATCAATTATCAAAACTGAAAGTGTGTTACTTATATCTTATTTGTAAGTTTTCTTGTGCGTAAAATATAAGGATGTGCTTAGTGTAGGTTTCCTTCTTCCCTCTTTTAGTATAGTTTTGAATTGGATTTAACAAAGTGTATGGTTCATTTGAAAAGAACCTAACACTTGCCTAATTCCATATCCTATTCATTCCTATGATATTACTTAAGAAGGATACCTATACTTGTACATATAAATTACATAAACAAAAATAAATCAACCAACACAAACTTTTGCATTCTTTCTTTTCCATTCATTTCTTTTGTACACATACTTGTGTTTAAGGAAAGTGGTATATTAGTCTGGACAACCCTGGGGTTGAGAGGCTTTAAGTAGCCCTAAGTAGGTATAGTACCTTACACCCTTGGTTAACAATGACGTCATACTCACTTATGCCTTTCATAAATTCATATGTGCACGTGAAAGTTGGATAAGAAACCCCTTTGCTACTTAATGAAAATCAAGCATAATAAATATCCAAATTTTCTTAAATAAATTACTTAGCATGCATCATAAAGTGTGCTAAACATTCCCATTTGTATGTATAGATATGTTTAGGACTCATTCATATGCAAGCTATATATGTTAGGAAAGAGATGAAGTGATGCAAGTTTTGTGAACTAAGTTCCTTTTACTTAATCTTAAAATGCCTTTCTTTTTGAATAGGTTTGTTTAGAATTCATCTAAACTTAGGATTAATTAAAACACTTAATTAAAATATTCACTAAACAAAACTAAAAATATGAATCCACTTTAGAAATTACTTAGGTTAAGGAAGGAAAGAGGAGTTCTCTTCTCTTTGCCTCTTTTTATAACTTAGTAATTAATTCTTGGATTCACTTGAACTTAATCAAAACATAAAATAAAATCAACTCAGAAAAACTAAACCACTTGAATGAAACCCTCCTTTGAGTTGAACATGCTTCATACTTAGGAAATTTTAACTTAAAGCCATAGCTAAGCATACCACACAAACTTCTAAAGCACACGCATTAAGTTAAGTCACCACTTCTAGCTTTAGGTTAGGGCGGTGCATGGTTTGATGCTTGCTTTTGTTTTGTGATATATGTTTTAGTCTGGATGTTAGGATGTATGTGCATAGAATGAATGGTTCAGTGATCTTAGTCTAACCATTATCTTCTGTAGGGGATTGTGCTTAAGGGGCACTGTGATAAATAAAATATAAATTCTTTTGTTGTGCAGGTGCTTATGCCCCTAAGCATAATCCAATAGGCCAGGTGGACTTAGTCATCCTTGTGTGGGGTGATAAATCCAATATTCATTCTTGAGATTTGGTGGTGTGTTTAGCTAATCTTTGTTTTGCAAGTGTTACCTAGATTTACTTTTCCATTTCATGTACTTTTTACAGTTAGGATTTTAGAATAATTATTATGGGGATTAGGATGAGCATTGGTTATAAGATCTCATCTTATGCACCATGTGAAGCCTTAGGAGCATCCACTTTCCAACCATCCAAAAGAAGGAGCCAAATAAGAAAGAAGAAAAGAAGAAGATAGAAGAAAAGAAAAATTAAAGAAATGAAGCTTAAAAACCCCCATAACAATGAGTTCTTTGCTTAATGGTATATAATTCATTTGTAATCTTGGTTGTGTAAGGGTAGAGGTCGGCTACCTAATTTGTTTTTGGGTTTGTGCGGTGGTACCCAACCATAATGGCTTCTTATTATTTTGCGATTAGCTTTATAAATTGATTAATGATTTGTTTAGCTTGTGCATTAAGTGGCATCTTTTTCCTAGCTTCTTCCTTGCTTTATGTATGGCCTGGATGTGGATTAGGCTCTTAGGGAAAAATAAATCATTTACCAAATTTAAAAATTCAAAACTAAAAATAAAGAACTTATAACCTCACATAAAGCTTAGACTAAAATCAAGATAAAAGAATTAGCAACCCCTTAGCTAGATGAATACTTCTTTTATAACATCATGCACAAATGCATATTATTTTCACTCTTGGTTGGAGGGCTTCCACCTTTGGTAGAGAAACTTGGCTTGACCTTTGAGAGCCATGGTTGAAATACACTTCCTCCCTTCTCACTAATTTTGGCCAATAATCTCATTTCTCATGCATTAGGCATATGAATCCTATTAGCCCGAGTCAAAATGTTTTCCCAAAAATAGAAATAAAATGAAATCTGAATTGCATTAGATTTAGGTCATTTGCAACATACCCTTACGTGATTTAGTCTCTTTAGGGAGTGAGTTTAAGGACTTAGTCTCTTTCTAAATAAATAATAGCCTAGCTATTTTGCATAAAGCATATGACTTGCCTACATAAATTTAAAATCGTAGGAGTTAGTTGGCATCCACCCCCAAGCTGTTGTAAGTCCAAGCAGTAGGGTGGTTTGTCCTCTCTTATGGAGGCAAACCAAATACCCATTTTTGCCTTAGATTTAAGTTGTGCTTTCGGCCCTTGCCAAAGCTCCCTAGATTTAGGTTATGAGGTTGTTTCTCCCCTTTGTGGTCCATAAGCATAAATCCTAACCTCTTAGACATTTCCATCATCTTGTGTTATGGAATCATAAGGACTAAATTTCTAATGAAAAATTCAA
The DNA here is from genome assembly GCA_021442155.1 of Cymbidium sinense. Classification (NCBI taxonomy): domain Eukaryota; kingdom Viridiplantae; phylum Streptophyta; class Magnoliopsida; order Asparagales; family Orchidaceae; genus Cymbidium; species Cymbidium sinense. The sequence continues at coordinate 367,296,076 of CM038214.1, read as the reverse complement.
TTCATACAAATTAAATCAATTTCAAAAATGTAAAGCCCAACCATAGGATAGTTTGAGATGCTCGCTAGGTTTCCTAATATAGTGGGCATCTCTTACTTATCTTCTTTTGGCTTCGATAATAACTCCCTCTCATTGATCAATCCAATTTTATCTTCCAAAATAAACAAATAGATTGATAGTCCTACCTATTGAAATCTTTGGAGACAACAATCATTTACTGTAATCGAGAGTATTCTTGAGAGATCTCATTCCTTAGGATGTAATTAACTATGAGGGTCTACCCCTTTAGGGAACTTAATGAACCCAGTTTAAAATAAACCTTAGAAAAATCTTTGGTACATATGCAGACCCATTGTCCTTAGGAGTCCTTGTTGAGGTGATTAAGTCCATTGTAAGGTGGTGACTTCTATCTTTCGAGATAGTACACCTCTCTTCAATGTCATACTTGATCACCCTCAATAAGAACATTTGCAAATCTACGTGGTGTCAAAATGTATAAAAGAAAGAGATGTATATTTCCATCCTCATTTTATCCTGCATAGAGTGAAGATGGAAGAATATATCTTATTCTTTAGAAATCTTATATGAAAATTTTCACCACAAACTCTAAACCCCAAACCTTAAACCCTACACCCTAAACCCTAAACCCTAAACCATAAAAACCTAAAAACCTAAAAACCTAAACCTAAACTAAGTAAAACCTAAAAATAAAATAAATAAAAAAACTTAAACCTAAATAAAATAAAATAAAATAAAAACCTAAACTAAAACTTAAACCTAAACCTAAAAATATAATAAAATAAAAAATAAAAACTAAACTAAAAAAAATAAAAAAATAAACCTAAAAATAGAAAACCTAAATAAAAAAAACCAAAACATAAAATAAAATAAAAATTAATTAAAAAACTAAAACTAAAAAATAAATCTAAAAATAAAACCTAAAAATAAATAAAATTAAAACCTAAACCCTAAACTTAAAAGAAAAAACCAAAACCTAAAATAAACAAAACAAAATAAACCTAAACCTAAACTAAAATAAAGTAAATGAAATAAATAAAACCTAAACCTAAACCTATGCCCTAAACTAAATAAAATAAAATAAACTAAAAATAAACCTAAACCTAAACTAAAAAAAATAAAACCTAAAAATAAACCTAAAATATAAACATAAAACCTAAACTTAAAAAAATAAAATAAAAACCTAAACCTAAAAATTTTAAAAATAATAAAACTAAACTAAAAAATGAGCATAAACCTACACATAAACCTAAAAAGTAAACTAAAATAAAAAACCTAAACTAAATTAAATCAAACTAAAATAAATAAACTAAACTAAATAAACATAAAAAAACTTAAATAAATATAAAAAATAAAATAAACTAAAATAAATGAAAAATAAACTAAATAAATTAAGTAAACCTAAGCCTAGTGGTTTACATAATTAAAAAAAACCCTAAGCCCTAAACTCTAAATCCTAAACCTTATTAACCAACACCAGGCAAACCATACCAACCTCCTGCAACCCTACCCTAAACCATAAACTAACCTTAACCCTAAATCCTAAACCCTAAACCCTAAACCTTAAGCCCTAAACACAAACCCTAACCCAAAATCCTATTCCCTTTCCTTAAGCGTTAAAACCCTAAACCCTAAACTTTAAACAAACCCAAAACTCAAAAAATGCTAAACTCTAAAGCATAAACTAACCCTAAACCATAAGCCAACCCTAAACCCTAAACCATAAAAATCCTAAACCCTAAAGCCTAAACACTTAACCCTAAACCTTAAACCTTAAACCCTAACCCTAGATCATAAACCCTAAAACCCTAAACCTTAAGCCCTAAACCTTAAACCCTAAACCCTAAACCCAAAAAAAACTTGAGCTAAATGACTGCGCTCCCTCTCTGGCGATTTCGTGGTGATTTTGCATTCCCGTGCTTCTCTTTGCGGTTTGGACGCTATTCGGGCCTCCCCGATCATGCTCGCTGTCAAATTGTTTGGTTGCGCATCCCCTGGTAGCTTATGTGATTGTCACCAGATCGATCAATGGTGGAGGCTTCACCCTCCGCGCCACCGAACTCGTCGCATCTAGATGCGCCGACAATAACCACTGAACCTAAAGGTACTCTGGATCTGATTGCTACTATTAATGCGCCTGCTGTGAAGTCCTTTAAGGACGCTCTTTCTGGTAAGACCTCTTGTGCCAATGCCTCGGTTAATCTAATTTCTACATCCTTTCATGGATTGCCGGCTGTTATGTGCTCTGACCAAGATGTTGAGAAATTAGCGAAACCATATGAGTTCTCTTTGGTTGGTAAATTCTCTTTGCGACGCCCTACTCTAAATAATATTAGATCCTTCTTCCATAGCTTAAAGCTTTCAAGAGTTTTCACTATTGGGCTACTTGATCCTCGACACATCCTCATTCAATTATCAAATGATTTCGATTACTCTCGTGTCTTTGCTCGCCGCTCCTATTATGTGCATAATTGTCAAATGTGGCTCTTGAAATGGACACCCCTTTTTGATGTTAAGGAAGAATCCCTTATTGTTCCGTTATGGCTTGCTTTCCCAAACATGAGAATTCACTATGTAACTCATCAAGTATTGTTTGCGGTTGGGGCTCTATTTGGTAGACCCCTTCAAATTGATCAAGCCACTGCCACTAGAACTCGTCCATCTGTTGCACGCATATTGGTTGAAATAGACATTACCAAAAAATACCCCAAAGAGGTTTGGATTGGCTCAGAAAAATTCGGATATAATTAGAAAGTTGAATTTGAAAACTTCCCAACCTTCTGTTTCAAGATCCATGGCCATGATCATACCGAATGTTTTGTACTTCACCCAAACCTTAAAAAGAATATTTCACTGGACACTAATACCTCTCTTGGAACAGAGAAAACCACTAAGTTAGCTTATGTGCCAAAAGCTTCTCAAAATGAAATACATCCTCTTACACCTGCCCCCTTAGTATCTATTGATTTGTCAAAAGGAAAACATTCTGAGCTAGATATACATACTACTATTGAGGGGTGTACTGAGACTAATGCCAACTTATCTAACACTTCTCCTACTTGCAATATATTGGCTCCTCATGGCAAACCTTTGCTTAATTTAAAGCTTAATGACAATCCAAATGGGAATTTTACATTGGATCAAAATAATGTTGATCCCTTAGTGTCAGACCAAAACCATAATATGCATCATGGCAATGAAAATGTTATTTGCATTACTAATGGTACAAGAACCTCCCCCTCTATTTCTTTACAGAGTGATATTCAGGCTATCCAAACTTCTCATCCTAACTCTGATACTGAAAAAGGAGAAATCACCACTACTAAAACTCCTATTCTAGAAAACAAAAACCAATCCCTTTCTGATGGAGATATTTTGGATTCTGATAGACCTTTCCAAACTGTTCTGAAAAAAAATCTTCTAAAGCCAAAATGACTAATAACAATTTCACTAGAACCACACGTTCTTCTCTTACACCTCATAAATAATTTTGTCCCTCTCTCCTCAATTTTCCCTTTTCCTTTTCTATCTCTTCCTTTTTGAAATTTTATTATGATTAATTTTCTTATTTGGAATATCCAGGGTTGTGAGACACTCGTCTAGCCTGTTAGGAGCCTCTGCCGCTTCCTCATAACATCAAACTTCTTATTATCATTGAGCCTTTCATTAGCTCTTGAAAATTTCTTTGTTGCTAGATCGGATTTCAAAATTTCTTCTTCAATCTTAATAACAAAAATTGGTGTTTTTGGGATAATTCTATCACCATTTCTATTATCGATGATCTTGCCCAATTGGTTAATGTCAAAATCTCTTTAGGTGATTATTTGGCTTTCGGTTCCTTTATCTATGCTTCTTGTAATAGAGCCAGCAGGAACATCCTTTGGAATCATTTAAGAACCTTTGCCTCGTTAGTTAATCTACCCTGCTTGGTTGGAGGCGATTTCAACACTATCATTGCTTCTTCGGAAAGGAGGGGAGGATGTCCTCCTAACCTTCATTCCATGGAAGACTTCTCTAATATTATCCTAGATTGCAATTTGATTGACATTAGCTTTTCAGGGTCTGATTACATGTGGCACAACTCTAGACTTTGGCAGCGTCTGGACAGGGCCCTCTTTAATTTGCTTTGGATTAACCAATGGCCTCTCACTTCTGTTGAACATTTGAACAGGACTTTGTCTGATCATGCCACCCTTTTGATCTCTATCAAAACTCCCCCCACTAACCCTCCTAATCCCTCATCTTTTTATTTCCAAAATATGTGGACCCAACATGGTGATTTCAATAACGTTGTTTACACTAACTGGATGGCTCCCGTTCATCCAGATAATTTCGTTAAAGGCATAGTTCGCCTTTGGCTTAAGCTCAAGAGGCTTAAACAAAACCTCAATTGGTGGAACAAGCATATCTTTAAAAATCTCTTCACCAATCTTAAAGCTATGGAATAAGTGGTTTGCTCTCTTGAAGAAGCTGTCTTAACCGACCCCAGTAAACTTGATGAGTTAAGCACTGCCAAAGATAGTCTGATTAACTATCAAAATATGGAAGAAACCTATTGTCGTCAAAAAGCTGCTAGCAAACACATTGCTGATGGTGACCAAAACACTAGGTATTTTCATGCTATTTGTAATAAATGGAAAGCCCTTAACTCGATTAAGAAAATTAAGAACCCTAATGGTGGCTGGATAACTGATAACAATGAAATCAAGGATTCTGTTATCCATCATTTCCAAAATTTATTAAATTATAATCCTTCGTTAGAAACCCCCTCCAACACCAATCTTATCCCTTCTATGATTACCAATGAGGATAACCATTTGCTCACTATACGTCCCTCGGAAGCGGAGATTAGTACTACTCTCAATAGCATGAACAATGACTCTGTTGCTGGTCCTGATGGTTTCACGACTCATTTCTTTCAACATTGTTGGCCTTTTATTAAATCTGATCTTGTTAATGCTGTTATTAATTTTTTTGACTGCGGCTCAATTCCCAGATACTTTTCAAGTACTTCTATTATCCTTACTCCCAAAACCATCAATCTTGAATCCTGGGGTGACTTCAGACCTATTAGTCTTTGTACCTTTTTTCAAAAACTCGTTGCTAAACTGATAGCCCCCTGCTTCATAAAATCATCTCCCCTAACCAAACTAGTTTTGTTAAAAATACAGCCATATTTGATAATATCCTCCTCGCTCAAGAACTGGTTCATGACATTGATGTTTCTTCCAGAGGAGGTAATATGCTCTTCAAACTGGACATCTCTAAAGCCTTTGACAACCTCTCGTGGGATTTCCTTTTCCAAATCTTACATTTGTTTGGTTTCTCTGATCACTTTATCCGGATTATTAAAAGTTGTATCACTAACATCTGGTTTTCTATCATCTTAAATGGTGAGTCCCTTGGTTTCTTTTCTTTGAGCCATGGTTTGCGTCAAGGCGACCCCCTTTCTCCTTCTCTCTTTATCATTGCTGTCGAATATCTTTCAAGAAGCCTCAATGATCTTTTCATCAAATATCCTAACATGGCTTTTAAAACTCATGGTGGCTTCCCCGTTTCTCATCTTAGCTTTGCAGATGATTTTATAATCTTCTATAATGCCTCCCATCAATATGTCAAAAATATCAAGAATCTCTTAAATGATTTTGGCAAAGTTAGTGGTCTTTTCCTTAATGAAAAAAAAATGCTGTTTTATTCCCTCAGTGAAGATCCCTCCCAGTAGATTGAATCAAATCTCCAGAATTACTAATTTTAAGCAAAGTCAATTTCCAATTAATTACCTCGGGGCTCCACTTTTTAAAGGACAGAAAAGATCTCACCTTTTCGATGATCTTATACAAAAAATTTCTAATAAAATTTTGGTTTGGGAATTTCATTTACTCTCTTTTGGTGGTAGGCTCACCTTGATTAAGAGCACTCTTAATTCTATGCCTTTATATCTCATCCAAACCATTGTGCCGACCATCTCTAGCATCAACAGAATTGAGGTCTATTAAACAAATTTTTTTGGGGCTCCAATACCTCTTCTAAAAAAATGCACTGGACCTCTTGGTTTAAAAGTTGTGGCACTTTTGACGAAGGTGGTCTTGGTTGTAAACCCATTAAAGAAACTATCAATGCCTTTTCTTATAAACTCTGGTGGAATTTCAGGAGTAATCACAGTCTCTAGGCTAATTTCATGACTGCTAAATATTGCCAGGGTAAGCACCCCCTCACTTGTCCCTTCAAGCCTGGTGACTCCCCTATGTAGAAAAGACTTTGTTCTGTCAAATGGGATGCCGAATCCCTTATTTTTTGGGGCATCAACTCTGGTACCTCTTTCTTTTGGCAAGATAACTAGAGTGGTTGTGGTTCCATGGATGACTTCATACCCATTCCACTTCCGCTATTAGAGTCAACACTTTCTGGCATAACAATAAGTGGAACAATAATAAGCTTGCTGATTTTATCCCTTTTACTTTCCTGAATATGGTTAACACTATTCTTATCACTCCTCAAAATCAAAATCATATTCTCTTTAAGCTCTCTCACAATGGTGATTTCAACCTCAAAAAAGTGTGGCTCCACATTAAAGATACTCCTCATGAACCCTCCTATGTATTCTCTAAACTTTGGAATAACAATATCCCTATTTCTTACTCTGTTCTTACATGGTATTCTAAAAATTTTATCCTAGATTCCTTGTTGTGGGATAAAGGGTTCCATTCTCCTAAATGTCAATGTTGTTTTCATATTGAAAATGTTAATCATGTCTTTGTTAATGGGGCCATTGCTTCTAAACTATGGATTTGGTATGATGATCTTTTTAACACTCTCAATTTCAATGGCTCTCTTACTTTATACCAACTTCTTGAAATTTATTTTGTTAATACTATTAAAGGTCACATTAAAGTTATCATTGCTATCACTCTTATCTGGTTCATATGGATGGACAGAAATGATGCAAAACATTGTGGGATCCCTATGAACCATAGGAGGATTATCACTAGAACTAAAAACAAAATTAGTGACTTGCTTAAAGCCAATCTCATTCATTACAAACATTTCAAAGGCTGTAAATTTGTGGCCAATAAACTGGGCATAAATTTGTCGAATCAACTTTACTGTCGTAATGACAAGATTGTTTATTGGAAAAAACCACTTGATCATATTATTAAAATAAATACTGATGGTTCTGTCTCTCATAATGGCTCAGGTTGTGGTGGCATTTTCAGGAACTCTAAGGGTATAGTCCTATGTGCTTTTGCTTATCCCCTTATTTCCTACACTGTCCCCTTTTCTGAGCTTATGGCAGTCTTCAAAGCTCTTGAGATTTGTCTCCAAAATGGCTGGATCAATATTTGGATCGAGGTGGATGCTATTTTTCTGATTGATCTTTTAACTTCAACTAAGATGAGTAGCACTAAATTGTATTACCTCCTCAAGCATACTAGATCTCTTCTTTCCCACCTGAATTTTAACATCACACATGTTTCATGGAAGGAAATGCTTGTGCCGACTACCTTGCCAATCTGGGTGCTAGATCCAATGGTGTCAACTTCTTTGATCAACACACCTTGCCCAAACATTTGTGTGGGCTGGTTAACCTGGATAATTACGGTTACCTTATCTTAATTAAAACTCTGATGCTTTCTGCTCACTTTTTGGATTTTTGTTCCTTTTGATTTTTTTGTGGATGCTTCTCACAAATAACACTTGGTGCCTGGATCTTTGTGACATGATCTGCTATTTTAATAGCTCCTCCCTCTTTCAGAGGCTCACTGCTTTTGGCATTAAAAGGTTGCTGTTGAGTTATGTGCATACGGTTAATCAGCATAGGAATTATGTTGAGCAGAAATAGACATTTCCCTTTTATTTCTGGGAGTTATCCTTCACTTTATTTTTCTGCATTAAGTGGCTTCTTGGCCCTTTGGATGATATCTATCTTCTTGGTTGTTGTCTTTACTGGATTCTTGATCTCATCCAGCATGCTCTCTATGAAATCCTTATTCTGATTCTGCTGAGTTTCTTTGGTTGGATCTTATTGTTGGGGGTTTCTTTCTTTTCTTCAAATTGCTATGATTATCTTCTGGTTTTCCTTTGACGCCGACCTTACCTCACCTTATGACAGATCTACTTTTGTGCAGAATCTGTCAGGGTGGAATCTCTTACATTCTGTTGTATCTTTCTGCACTATTTATTTTTTGTCCTGGATGGAGTTTATTCAAACTGTTTATGGCTGTTTTACCTAGGAGATCCTTTCTGTGCAGGAAGTTTCTGAGATTGGGGGTTTGGTTAATTTCTTTTATTGTCCTTGTCTGAAGATTAACTACTTTTTGGGGGCTGTCTTCTTCTATCCCCTGCAGGAATGGATTTCCTTGTTGGCTGCTCCTTTTGGTTCTTACTGTGTTTACCCTCCTCTTTCTGTTTCATTTTCTGCTCTTGTTGTTAACATTTGGGTTGATGTTGGACTTGCAAATTGTTTTCACCCTTCATGCTTTGAGGAGATCATGAAAATCCTGAAGACCATTCTACTCTTCTGCTTATATGTAACCAATGGTCTATCCTATATGCCTACTGATTATTACTATCAATATCCTTGGCAATACTGGCTTAATGTGACAAAGCAACGCTTTGCTTTTCTCTTAGAGCTATTGAGCACCTATTGGTTGCAATTTTCTATATTGTTGTTATTTTGGATTGGGATATCCCATCTCTACACTAATATCTCTTTGCGGAATGGAATTGTGTTATTTTTTTCAATACTAGTCTTCTTGTTTGGTCTTGCTTCCCATGATCGACGTTTGGAGTTTTTCAAGGGATTATCATTGTGCATGCCGAGATTATGTTGCTTACTCTGGTGGAAAATCCTTGAACTCATACAATTTTTACTTTATATCCTTCTTAGTAATATTTCCTTTTCCTAATGGGAGTGTTAACAATAAAATTGTCCATGCTGCTATTTTCTGGATTGCTGATTTCCTTGTCCAGCAAATTCTCTTTGTTTTTCTTTTGTTTTTTGATGCTAACACCTGGGATGTTGTTGCTTTTCCTTGTTGTTGTTCTCCCATCCTATGCTATGATTGGAACATGTACAACTTGAAGCACATTTCTTTGTTATGCTTGAAATTAATCAATGATTTATCTTATATGCATAATTGGGTTATTGACAAACCCACTGGTTATTATTGTCATTACCCTTGGCAGAATTGGGTTATGGTGAATAAGCATCCTGACACTGATCTGATTTCTCTGAATGTCACTTACTGGATAGGCTTATGGTGGGGAGCTATTCATTATCTATCCTTTCCTTTACCTATATATGTTTATGGGTGGAATCTTGGACAGCTTGTTGGTTTTAACTGCCTTGTTGGTTGGCTGATCTGGATCAATACCACCTTACGCCACAGGGCTTTGGATTATTTGACAAGTCTCTATTAAACTTGTTGATTGCTTGGTAGATTTTTCTTTGAACCACCTTCTTGGTTTATTTTATGCCTATCATTGGAATTCATTGATCTACCTTTTCGCTCTTACTTCATCCTTTTCTTCAAACTTGTATCTATTGTTTTGATTATACTAGATGAGTGGCATCATGGCAAGCTAACTGGTTTTTACTATTTTGGTTGTCTCTTGTCTTGGAGATTTACCTTTTTGTTTTACCTTGTCACCTCAGTTGGCTCTTTCTTTGTTGGTTGTAGAATTTCAAGGTCTCATGCCCTGAAAGCTGTTCCTGACATTACTATCCTGATGGTGAGGGTTTTTGGTGATTTTTGTCTGATTTGCTGCCTTCAGGATAACTATTTTTATGCTTTATTTATTTGTTTATCTATTATTACCATGTATACTCTGATTGAGTAGTTTTATGGCCAATTTGCTGTATCTTCCTATCTTGGATGTTACCGTCTTAACTATTGCTGTTTTCTGGATTTTAATGTTGAGACTCATTTCATTTCACTTGTTGATTTTTTTTATGGCGGGTTCCAATGTTGTATTTGCTATTTGGCTATTGGGGTTGGCTTTCTGATTGCCCGTGCAATTTATCTCCTATTTTTTCTGATCTGCATCACCTGCTACCTCATTTCTGACTGGTTGGTGCAGTCTTATGAGCAGTTTATTCTGAAAGAATGGTATTATGGCCAGTTTAGTCCCTTCCTATCTTGGATGTTGTTTCCTTTTGCTATCTTGTTCTCTGGATTGATTGTTGATCTGGATTATCTAAATGGAGGCTGAATGCTATTGAGCCGCCGCTAACTGCTTTTTTGGTGCTTATTTTGGTTGGTTGCAATTCATTCCCTGTGTTGAGCTATGCTATCTTCCTTTACTATTGCTTTCTCCAGGACATTAATAAGGGGATTGTTTCCTGGGTTATTTTTTGCACTGAAAGATTCATTTACATATCATGTGATTGGGATGGTGTTAATTGTAGGCTCATTGACTTATTTAACAGGTTTTCGGCAAGTTGTCTCCTCTGTAATTTACTTATGGAGGGATTATATGCTGAACTAATTTGTTTCTTGAATATGGCTATTCATGAGATTCTGGCTAAGATGGCTCACTCACTTATGTTTATGTATTCTCATGTCAAGATGACTATATTGATGATATTTTTCTTGAATGAGACTCCTTATCCTTTAGCTCTTAGCAATTACCTATATATTTTAGATATGATTTTGCTTAGGTTTGCAGGTAATAAAGCTCACAAGAATATCAACAACTGGGTGCTACCTTCTCACAGGTTTGTTGGCTATGATGGTTGTGACCTATTGGTTCGGTAGTAGCTCATGTGATGTAACCCTTCTGCTGAAGTTTGGATGCTCATATTTGCATCTGCCCCAACAGGATGTGATTGAGCCTGAGCCTTCTCTATCACAATTCCTTACTAACATACTCATATTATGTTATTTTCCTTTGTCAGTATTACCTTAATTGTTCTAGTCTCCCTCTTATTATAACTTTGCGGTGATTCTCTCTCCTTCTTGCAGTCTCCGCTCATTATCATGCATTCCCACATCCTCCAGAGCATTGGCTTTAATCTTACTTTAGCTTATTATGTTAATCATCTTGTATCTTTTGATTATTTTTATGCTTTCTTTTACTCTTGGATGTACTTAGATAGGGATTTACTCCTTAGGCTAATTGTAGCTCTTGAGCAAGAGTTTATCCCCTTTTAAGGACCTTGTAACCCTCTTTTTGTGGCAATAAAATACCCCTACATGGGGCTTCCCTAAAAAAAAAAAAAAACCCTAAACCCTAAACCCTAAAGCCTAAAATCCTAAAAACCTAAACCTAAACTAAATAAAACCTTAAAATAAAATAAAAAAACTTAAACCAAAATAAGATAGTAAAATAAAATAAAATAAAAACCAAAACTAAAACCTAAACCTAAACTTAAAAATAAAATTAAATAGAAATGTAAAAATAAAATAAATAAAAACCTAAACTAAACTAAAAAATCAAGTAAACCTATGAATAAAAAACATAAATAACATTAAAACAAAATATAAAATAAAAATAAAATAATTCTAAAATAAAATAAAATAAAAACTAAATAAAATATAGACCTATAAAATAAAGAACAAAATAAATAAAAAATAAAATCTAAACTAAAAGAAAATCCTAAACTTAAAATAAAAATAAAATAAATAATATAAAATAAGCCAATACCTAAACTAAAATAAACTAAAATAAAATAGATAAAACCTAATCCTAAACCTAAAATAAACTAAACCTAAACTAAATAAACTAAAAATAAACCTAAACATAAACTAAAAAAATAAAGCCAAAAAATAAACATAAAATAGAAACCTAAAACCTAAACCTCAAAAAATTAAATAAAAACCTAAACCTAAACTTAAAAATAAAAAATAAAACCTAAACCTAAACTTAAAAAATAAACTAAAATTAAAAACCTAAACTAAAATTAATAAACCTAAAATAAATAACCTAAACTAAATAAAAACAAAAAAATAAACCAAAATAAGAATAAAAAATAAAGTAAACTAAAATAAATAAAAAATAAACTTAATATACTAAATAAACCTAAACCTACCAATTTACTTAATTAAAAAAAAAACCTTAAACCATAAACTAACCGTAAACCCTAAACCCTAAACCCTAAAAGCATAAATGCTAAAACCTTATACCCTAAACCATAAAACCTAAACGTTAAACCCTAAACCCTAAACCCTAAAACTCAAACGCTAAACCTAAACCTAAAGTAACTAAATAAATTATAAAATATACCTAAACCTAAATCAAAACCCTAAGAAAGGGTAGAACCTTGGTGGTAGGAACATGATGGTCAACAAGGATCAGTTTAGATCTAGAGGTGGAGGCGAAGGTGGAGGTGGCAGTTATGGCAATGGTGGTGGGGGATCTGGAGGTACTGGTGGATATGGAGGTGGTGGTTATGGTGGTAGGAGGAGCGATGGAGGTTACAACCGTGGAGGTGGCAGAGGGAGAGATCAGGATATGATGGTGGATCCTGCTACTCGAGAGGCCGGGGTGGTTCTGATTGGAACTAGAGAAACTGAAGAACGTCTGATCTGATCTATTACTTATGGAACTGTGTATTTATAGTAGAGATGGTTCAAGTTACCTAGGGTTTTGGATTTGCACCATGTGTGCTCATTTTTGAACTATGTTGTTTCTTGTGTCTTATAAAACTTGGTGTGTTACTTGGTTGATGAAATCGAAAATAAGAAATGTTGAATCTAAATTTGTTGTCTGTTAAAAAAATTTAAAAACAAAAAACCCTAAACCCTAAAAACCTTAAACTTTAAGCCCTAAACCCATAACCCTAAACACTAAAATCCTAAACCCCTAAACCCTAATCCATAAAACCTAAACCCTAAACCCTAAATAAATAAAAAATAAACTAAATATACTAAATAAACTTAAACCAAGTAGTTTGCTTAATTTAAAATGAAAACCTTAAACTAAATATCCTAAACCTACAACCCTAAACCCTACACCCTAAACGTACACATTAAAAAACCCTAAACCTTAAACCCTAAACCCTAAAATCATAAACCCTAAAACCCTAAACCGTAAAACCTAAACCCTAAACCTTAAACCCTAAACCTTAACCCTAACCCATAAACCCCAAACCCTAAACCTAAACCTAAAGTAACTAAATAAATTAAAAAATTAACCTAAACTCTAAAACCTAATAAATCGAAACCTAAACCTAAACCCTATGAATGCACAGAACATTGATGACAGGAACATCACCGTCGACCAGGCTCAATCTAGATCTAACAATGGAGGTGAAAGCAAAGGCAAAAATTATCATAGTGGTGGTGGGGGATCTAGAGATGCTGGTGGATATGGAGGTGGTGGTCAGAGCAGTGGTGGTTATGGAGGTGGGAGGAGCGATGGAGGTTACAACTGTGGTGGTGGCGGAGTGAAAGATCAAGGATATGATGGTGGATCTCGCTACTCAAGAGGCCGGGGAGGTTCTGATGGGAACTGGAGAAACTGAAGATTAGCTGATCCGATCTGTTGCTTATGGAACTGTGTCTTTATAGTAGAGACGGTTCTAGTTATCTTGGGTTTTTGATTTGCTCTTTGCATGCTCATTTTTTATCTATGTCGTCATTTATGTCTTAGAAAACTTGGTGTGTTACTTGGTTGATAAAATCAGAAAGAAGAAATGTTCAATCTGAATTTGTTTTCTATTAAAAAAACCTAGAAACCCTAAACCCTAAACCATAAAAAGCAAAAAACCTAAACCTAAACTAAATAAAACCTAAAAATAAAATAAATAAAAAACCAAAACAAAAAAATAAAAAATAAATAAATAAAGCAATACTAAACTAAAAAAAACCTAAACCTAAACCTAAAAAATAAAAAAATAAAAATAAAAAAAAAATACAACAAAATAAAATAAAACCTAAAATAATAAAAAAAATAAAAAATCTAAATAAAATAAAAAACCTAAGTAAATAAAATAAAATAAACTAAAATAAAATAAAAATAAAAAACCTAAATAAAATAAAATAAACCTAAAACCTAAACCTAAAAAATTAAACCTAAACTAAAATAAACTAAAAATAAAATTAACTAAAATAAAACCTAAAAAACTAAAACTAAAACTAAAACTAAAACTAATAAAATAAATAATAAAATAATAAAACTAAAATAAAATAAAAATAAACAAAAACTAACTAATAAATAAACTAAACTAAATAACTGATTAATACAACTAATAAACTAATAACTAAACTAACTAACTAATAATAATTAACCTAAAAACTAAAAATAAATAACTAACTAATCTAAAACTAACTAAATAATAATAACTATACAAATAACTAACTAATAACTAATAACTAACTAATAAACTAAACTAAAAAACTAATAATAATAACTAAAAATTAAAAACTAATAAAACTAAATAAAATAAATAACTAACTAATAATAAATAATAAAAGTAAATAAACTAATAACTAATAATAATAACTAATAAAACTAATTAATAATTAATAAAGACTAAAAACTAACTAATAACTAATACTAACTAAACTAAATAATAACTAACCCAATAACTAACTAATAAAAACTAAAACTAATAACTAATAACTAATAACTAAACTAATAAACTAATAATAAACTAATAACTAACTAATAATAATAAACTAATAAAAAAATAAATAAATAATAAAACTAATAAAAACTAACTATAAATAATAACTAATAACTAAAACTAACTAATAAACTAACTTAACTAATAACTAAACTAAATAGCTAACTAAAAAATAAAACTAACTAAATAAACTAACTAAACTAAAACCTAACTAATAAATAAATAACTAAAACTAACTAAAAACTAAAATCCCAATAATAAATACTAAATAACTAAACTAAACTAATAAACTAAACTAATAAACTAAAAACTAACTAACTAATAACTAAAAATAAATAACTAAACTAAATAACTAACTAATAACAACTAATAACTAATAAACTAATAATTAAACTACTAACCAATAATAAAAAAACTAAAAACTAAAAAATAAATAACTAACTAAACTAAAATTAACTAACTAATAATAACTAAACTAATAATTAAACTAATAACTAATAACTAACTAATAAACTAAACTAAAAAAAATAATAATAAAATAAACTAAACTAAACTAACTAAACTAATAAACTAATAACTAATAACTAAATAAATTAATAAACTAATAAACTAACTAACTAACTAATAAAACTAATAAAAATTAATAATAATAATAATAATAATAATAATAATAATAATAATAATAATAATAATAATAATAATAATAATAAAGAACTAAACTAATAAAACCTAATAACTAATAAAAATAAATTAATAAAATTAATAATAAACTAAATAAATAATAACTAACTAATAAAAATAATAACTAAAAATAACTAACAATAATAAACTAATAATAAAAAACTAACTAAACTAACTAACTATGAACTAAATAACTAAACTAAAACTAACTTATAATTAAACCTAAACCTAAACCTAATAATAATAAACTAAATAAATAACTTATAGCTAAACTAACTAATTAACTAATAAAGATAACTAATAACTAATACTAAACTAAATAACTAATAATAAATAAACTAATAAACTAAAAAATGAAAATAGCTAATAAAATAAAACATAATAATAATAAAAAACTAATAACTAACTAATAACTAACCAAAAAAACTAAACTAATAATAATAATAATAATAATAATAATAATAATAATAATAATAATAATAATAATAATAATAATAATAACCAAAAACTAAATTTAACTAATAAAATAAATAGTTAACTAATAATAAACTAAAAATTAATAACTAAACTAACAACAAAATAACTAAACTAACTAATAACAAATTAATAATAATAAAATAATAACTAATAAAACTAAACTAATAACTACTAATAACTAATAACTAAAACTAATAACTAATAATAACTAATAAACTAATAAGATTAAAAAAAACTAGTAACTAATAACTAAAAAAATTAAAAACTAATAACTAATAACTAATAAAAAACCTAATAATAATAACTATAATAACTAACTAATAACTAAATAACTAATAACTAATAACTAACTAATAATAACTAAAAACTAAAACTAATAATAACTAATAAAAACTAATAACTAACTAATAAAATTAATAATAACTAATTAATAATAATAATAATAACTAAACTAAACTAATAAATAATAAAATAATAATAACTAATAATAAAACTAACTATAACTAATAAATAACTAATTAAACTCAACTAATATCTAACAATAAACTAATCACTTATCTAATAATAATTAATAACTAATAATAAGTAATAATTAATAATAACTAAAACTAATAATAACTAACTAAAAACCTAATAACTAATAATAATAACTAAACTAAAAACTAAAACTAAGAACTAATAATAAATAACTAAACTAATAAAAAACTAACTAAGTAATAACTAACTAATAACTAATAATAAACTAATAACTAATAATAAAATTTAAAATAAAAAATAATAGAAATATAAACTAATAAACTAAACAATTAATAAATTAATAAAACTAACTAAACTAATAACTAATAAAAACTAACTAACTAATAACTAAAAATAAAAACTAAACAAATAACTAAACTAATAACTAACTAATAATTAAACTAATAATTAATAAACTAATAACTAAACTAATAAAACTAATAAATTTAAAACTAATAATAACTAATAATAATAAACTAAAATCTAATAAAACTAATAAATTAATAACTAACTAACTAATAAACTAATAACTAAATAATAAACTAAATAACTAACTAATAACTAATAAAACCTAATAAACTAAATAATAAAAAATAACTAAATCATCAACTAATAAACTAATAACTAACTAAAACTAATAACTAATAACTAATAACTAAAACTAATAGCTAAAACTAAATAATAAAAACTAAACTAACTAAACTAATAACAAATAACTAAAACTAATCACTAATAAAACCAAAAATTAATAAAACTAATAAAACCTAATAATTAAACTAATAACTACTAACTAACTAATAACTAAACTAATAATTAAAACAATAATAAAGTAAAAAATAATAATAATAACTAATAACTAATTAAAAACTAATAACTAAACTAACTTAATAATAATAACTAAACTCAAAACCTAATAAAACTAATAACTAATAATTAATAATAAACTTAATAACTAACTAATAATAAATAAACTAATAACTAATAATATAACTAATAATAACTAACTAAAAAACTAGAACTAATAAACTAATAACTAAACTAACTAATAACTAAAAAACTAAAATTAACTAATAATAATAACTAACTAAAAAACTAAACTAATAAATAACTAATAAATAAACTAATAACTAAAAATAATAATAAATAATAATAATCACTAAAAAACTAAACTAATAACTAATAACTAATAACTAATAAAACCTAATAAATAAACTAATAAAACTAATAACTAAAACTAATTAAACTGATAAAAAACTAATAAACAACTAACTAATAACTAATTAATAACTAATAAACTAATAAAACTAACTATTAATAAATAATAACTAACTAAAATAAACTAAAAAAACTAAATAAAATAAAACTAACAACTAAATAACTAATAATAATAACTAACTAACTAATAAAATAAACTAATAACAAAACTAACTAATAATAATAACTAACTAGTAAAATTGACAAATAATAACTTATAACTAAAAACTAATAATAATAAACATAATAAAACTAAACATAAACTAAAAGAACCAACTAAAAATAATAAAATTAATAAAACTAAATAACTAAACAAAAAAATAAAAAACTAAATAACTAATAACTAATTTAATAATAACTAATAACTAAAACTAACTAACTAATAACTAAAGCTAATAATAACTAAAAAAATAACAAATAAAACTAATAATAATCATTTAATAACTAAATAATGATAATAATAATAATAATAAAAATAATAATAATAATAATAATAACTAAAACTAACTAAATAATAAACTAAAAACTAAGTAATAATTAACTAATAAATGATAAACAAAAACCTAGTAAATAAAACTAATAAAACTAATAAAGCTAATAAAACTAATAAAACTAATAACTAAACTAATAATGAATAATTAATAACTAATAAATAATAAATAATAACTAACTAAAACTAATAATAATTAATGAAAACTAATAAAATTGATAACTAATAATAATATAACTAATAATAAAACTAATAACTAACTAATTTTTAATAATAACTAAAAATAAGAATAAATAACTAACTAGTAATAATAATTAACTAATAATAAAACTAATAACTAATAAACCTAATAATAATTAAACTAAAAACTAACTAATAATAATTAAACTAATAACTAATAAAAAGTAAAATAAAAAATAAAAAACTAATTCAGTGATAACTAATAACTAATAAATACTAATAAAAATAACTAAATAACTAACCTAAAACTAATAATAACAAACTAATAAAAATTAGCTAAAATTAATAACTAATAATAAAAAATAATAAGTAAAATAATTAACAAATAAACTAATAATAAATAATAACTAATAACTAATAACTAACTAATAATAAAACTAATAAAACTAATAACTAAAATAACTAACAAACTAAACTAAATAACTAACTAATAATAATAACTAATACTGACTAATAACTAATAAAACTAAAAAATTAATAATAACTAATAATAAAAAAAATAAAAAACTAATTAACCTAATAACTAATAATAAATAAACTAATATACTAATAACTAAATAAATAACTAAACTAATAAAAAAAATAACTAAAACTAATAGTAACTAATTAACTAATAACTAATAAAATAATAACTAATAAATTAATCACTAAAATTAACTAACTAATAAAAACTAATAATAACTAATAATAACAAATAATAACCAATAACTAATAAAAACTAAATAAAGTAAATAATAATAGATTAAATAACTATTAACTAAACTAATAAAAGTAAATTGGTAATTAATAACTTAAACTAATAAATTAATAAATAAATAAAAAATTAAATAACTAAACTAATAAACTAATAAGTAACTAAATAATAATAACTAATAACTAATAATAAACTAAAAAACTAACTAATAAAACTAACTAACTAAATAAGGAACTAATAACTAATAGATAACTAATAATAACTAAACTAATAACTAATTAAATAAATAACTAATAATAAAAAAATAAACTATTAACTAATAACTAACTAATGTAACTAATAATAAATAAATAACTAATTAATATTAACTAATAACTAATAAAAACTAATTAAAAAAATAATAACTAATAATAAATAAAGTAAACTAATAATAATAATATGCTAACTAATAAAAAACTGAACTAATAATTAATAATAAATAACTAACTAAACTAATAAAACTAATAACTAATAACTAATAACTAATAAACTAACTTATCAATAATAACTAACAACTAAAACTAATAATAATAATAAATCAAACTAATAGCTAATAACTAACTAATAAGCTAATAACTAATAATAAACTAACTAATAACTAAATAATAACTAATTACTAAATAATAAATAACTAAACCTAAACTAACATAACTAATAACTAATAAACTAACTAATAATAAGAAATAATAAATAATTAATAAAACTAAACTAAACTAATAAAATAAACTAATAACTAATAACTAATAACTAATAATTAAATAACTAATAATATCTAAACTAATAACTAACCTAATGAACTAATAACCTAAACAAATAACTAATAATTAATAACTAACTAAACTAATAACCTAATTAACTAAACTAATAATAACTAATAATTAAAAACCAAATAACTAACTAATAAAAACTAAAATAGCTAAAACTAAGTAAAAACTAATAAATTATTAATAATAAATAAAAACTAATAATTAAATAACTAATAATAATAAATAATAACTAATAACTGATAAAATTAAAAACTAATAGCCTAATAATATTAATAACTAATTCATAATAACTAAATAACAAAACTAAACCTAATAAAAATCTAAAAAATAATAAAACTAAAAATAAATAATAATAAACTAACTAACTAATAAAACTAAACTAATAGACTAATAAACTAATAAAACCAAATAAACTAACTAAACTAATAAACTAACTAATAATAACTAAAAAATAATAACTAATAATAAATAACTAAACTAATAAAAACTAATTAACTAATAACTAACTAATAACTAAATAATAAACTAATAACTAAAGTAACTAATAACTAATAATAAAAAATTGAAATAAATAATAATAATAATATAAATAAACTAAATAACTAATAAATAATAACTAAATTAACTAAACTAGTAACTAATAAAAACTAACTAAAACTAAAACTAACTAATAAAACTAACTAACTAATAACTAATAAATAATAACTAGTAATAACAACTAAATAAATAACTAAACTAATAGCTAACTAATAACTAACTAATAACTAAACTAATAAAACTAATAATTATTAATAATAAACTAATAATAACTAAACTAATAATAATAAACTAATAAAATTAATAACTAACTAATAACTAAACCTAAACCTAAACCTAATAATAACTAAAATTAAAAACTAATAACTAATAACTAAATTAATAACTAATAAAACTAAAATTAATAATAATAACTAATAACTAATAAAAACTAAATAAACTAACTAACTAATAAACTAATAACTAATTAATAAATAAACCTAAATCTAAACATAATAATAACTAAAATTAAAAACTAATAACTAATAACTAAATTAATAACTAATAAAACTAAAGCTAATAATAATAACTAATAACTAATATAAACTAAATATACTAACTAACTAAACTAAACTAACTAACTAATAAACTAATAACTAATAATAACTGATTAAACCTAATAACTAAATAATTAATAAAACTAAACTAAATGAACTAATAACTAATAACAAATAAAACTAATAACTAACTAAATAATATAATAATAATAAATAATAAAAAAAACTAACTACCAATAAAACTAATAATAAACCTAATAAACTAATAACTAAACTAATAACTAATAAACTAAACTAAACTAATATCTAATAATAATAAACTAATAAACTAATAACAAATAATAATAACTAGATATAATAACTAAAACTTATTAAAACTAAATAATAACTAATAATAAACTAATAAAACTAATAACTAATAATAACCTAAACTAATAAACTAAAAATTGAATAAAACTAATAAACTAATAACAAAATAATAACTAAACTAATAATAATAATAATAATAATAATAACTAATAAAACTAAAACTAACTAACTAATAAATAAACTAAATAACTAATATACTAATAACTAAACTAATAACTAATAAACTAAACTAATAACTTAAAAATAAAAAATTATACTAATAACTAAATAATAACTAATAAACTAATTACCTAATAAAAATAATATAACTAATAATAACTAATAACTAAAATGAGCTAATAACAAATAAAACGTGATAATATAAACTAATAATAAACTAAAACTAATAAAACTAACTAAACAAATAAACTAATAACTAATAATAATAATAATAAAAATAAACTAAACTAACTAACTAATAAACTAACTAATAATAACTAATAATAATAAACTAAATAACTAAACTAATAACTAATAAAATTAACTAAACTAACTAATAATAAAACCTAAAAAACTAATAAACTAATAAACTAATAAACTAATACTAATAAGAGTAATAATAACTAAACTAAATAACTAATAAAACTAATAATAAATAAATAATAAATAAATAGCCTAAATAAAACTAATAACTAATAACTAATAAAAACTAAACTAATAAATAACTAATAAAACTAAAAAAAACTAATAACTAAGCTAATAATAAAATAAATAATAACTAATAACTAACTAGCTAACAAAATAAAAGCTAAACTAATAACTAATAATAACTAATAATTAATAATAACTAATTACTAATAATAATAACTAAATAATAAAACTAATAAAAATACTATATAAAAAACTAAAATAACTAATAATAAACCTAATAAAAATAAATAAATAAACTAAGTAAAAAATTAATAAACTATCTAATTAACTAACTAATAAATAACTAATTAGTAAAAAACTCATAAAACTAATAAACTAATAAACTAATAAACTAACTAACCAATAACTAACTAATAAACTAAACTAATAAACATGATAAAATAATAATTAATAATAATAACTAATAATAATAATAATAAGCTAATAAAAACTAATAAACTAATAATAATAATAATAATAAATAAAACTAACTAAATAACCTAACTAAACTAAAAACTAATTAATAAACTAATAACTTAAACTACCTAAAAACTAAAAACCTAATATTAAAACTAAATAACTAATAACTAAACTAAACTAGATAACTAATAATTAAACTAAACTAAATAACTAAACTAAACTAATAAACTAAATTACTAATAAACTAAACTAATAAACTAAAAACTAACTAACTAATAACTAATAATAACTAAACTAAATAACTAATTAATAATAACTAATAAACTAATAATAAATAACTAACTAAACTAAAACTAACTAACTAATAATAACTAAACTAATAACTAAACTAATAACTAATAACTAACTAATAAATTAAATGAAAAAACTAATAAGTAATAAAACTAAATAAAATAACTAACTATTAATAATAAATAATAAAAGTAAATAAACTAATAACTAATAATAATAATAATAAAAAATAAAACTAACTCATACTTAATAACAACTAAAAACTAACTAATAACTAAAACTAACTAGACCTAAATATTAACTAAACTAATAACTAACTAATAAAAACTAATAACTAATAACTAAAGTGATAAACTAATAATAAAACAAATAATTAACTAATAGTAATAAACTACAATAATAAGCTAATAAATAAATAAAATAATAAAACTAAAAAAAATCTAAATTAAATAATAACTAATAACTAACTAAAATAATAATAATAATAAAAAACTAAAATAAACTAATAACTAACTACAATATAATAATCTAACTAATAATATAATAAACTAAATAACAAATGGTAACTAAATAATAAACTAATAATAATAATAATAACTAATAACTAAACTAAAAATCTTATTAAATAATTGACTAATAATAATTAAACCTAATAACTAATAGCTAACTAAACTAACTAATACTAATTAAACTTATAAACTAATAAACAAACTAAAAAAAACTAATGACTAATAAATAATAAAACTAAATAATAACTAATGACTAATAAAACTAATCATAATCAATAACAAATAACTAAATTAATAAAATAACTAACAAATAATAACTAATAAACTAATAACTAATAAATAATAACTAACTAAATCACTAATTAAAAACTAATAATAATAATAACTAAATAATAATATTAACTAAACTAATAAACTAATAATAACTAATAAAACTAATAAAATAATAAGTAGCTAAATAACTAATAATAAATCTAATTAAACTAATACTAAACCTAAATAAATAGACTAAAACCTAATAACTAAAATAAAACTAATAACTAATAAAACCTAAAAAACTAATTAACTATTAAACTAAATAACTAATAATAACAAACTAATAAAACTAACTAATAAAACTAACTAACTAATAAATAACTAACTAAAACTAATAAACTAATAAACAAAATATAATATAACTAATAACTAAAACTAACCAAATAATAACTAATAACCAATAATAATAATAACTAATAAATAGCTAAACTAATAATATAACCTAATAACTAATAATAACTAAATAATTAAGTAAAAAAGAAATTAGTAAAACTAATAAACTAATAATAAACTAATAAATAAACTAATAAAAACTAACAAATAACTAACTAATAACTAATAAACTAAAATTAACTAATAATAATTAAACTAATAAATTAATAATAAAACTAATAAAAAATAAATAAGCTAATAATTAATAACTAAACTAAAACACTAATAATAATAACTAACTAACTAATACCTAATAATAAGCTAATTAAATAACGAAACTAATAAAGAATAAAACTAAAATCTAATAAACTAAAAACTCATAATAAAAATTGATAAAACTAATAACTAAAAAACTAATAAACCTAAACCTAAAACCAATAAACTAATAATAATAATAAACTAAACTAATAACTAATAACTAATAATAAAATATATAACTAATAACTAACTAATAATTAAAATAATAAATAAAATAGACAATAATAAATAAAACCTAATGACTAAAAAACAAAAAAATTAATAACTAATAAACTAATAACTAAACTAAAAATAAGCAACCTAATAATAACTAAAAACTAAACTAATAACTAAACCTAAACTAATAACTAATTAATAAACTAAAAAACTAATAACGAAACTAATAATTAATAAACCTAAAATAACTAACTAAAGTAATAAAATTAATAATAATAACTTAATAAATAATTAAACTAAACTAATAAAAACTAATATTTAATAATAACTAACTAATAAGTAATAACCAAACTAATAAAAACCAAACTAAAAACTAAAACTAACTAAATTATAAACTAATAAAGTAATGATAATAACTAACTAACTAATAAAACTAAAATTAATAATAATAAACTAATAAACTAAAAAAACTAATAAACTAAAAACTAATTAATAAAACCTAAACTAATAACTAATAATTAAATAAAACTAATAAAACTAAATAAAACTAACTAAAACTAATAATAACTAAAACTTCTAATAATAATATAATAATAAACTAATAAACTAAAAACATAACTAAATTAAAACTAATAAACCTAATAACTAATAATTAAACTAAACTAATAATAATAATAACTAAATAACTAACTAACTAAACTAATAAACCTTGTAACTAGAACCTAATAATTAAAATAATAAACTAATGATAATAATTAATAATAAAAACTAAATAAAACTAATGATAAAATAGCTAATAACTAAAAACTAATAAAATAACTAAACAATTAACTAATAAAACTCATTAAAAATAACTAAAACTAAAAAAATAACTAATAATAAACTAAAAACTAACTAATAATAACTAATAACAAACTAAGAAACTAATAATAACAACTAATTAAATGATTAAATTAATAATTAAAAACTAATAATAAATTAATAAAAATAAAATAAATAATAACTAAAACTAAATAACTAACTAATAAACCTAATAACTAATAAACAAAAACTAACTAAACTAATAAAACTATAAAACCAAAAACTAATAAACTAAATAAACTAAATAAACTA
Organism: Cymbidium sinense; assembly: GCA_021442155.1. Classification (NCBI taxonomy): domain Eukaryota; kingdom Viridiplantae; phylum Streptophyta; class Magnoliopsida; order Asparagales; family Orchidaceae; genus Cymbidium; species Cymbidium sinense. The sequence goes on along the minus strand of CM038214.1, from coordinate 367,270,726 downwards.
ATAATAAAAACTAAACTAAAATACTAATAACTAACAAAAACTAATAATAACTAACTAATAACTAAACTAATAAAACTAACTAACTAATAACTAACTAACTAAAATATCCAACTAACTTAAACTAACTAAACTAATAAATTAACTAATAAAATAATAAATAAACTAAAAACTAATAATAACTAAACTAATAACTAACTAAAAACTAAATAATAAAACCTAATAAATTAACTAATAATAATAATAACTAATTAATACACTAATAACTAAACTAATAACTAATAAACTAATAGCTAAACTAATAACTAAAAACTAATAATAATAAAACTAACTAATAATAATAATAACTAAAAAAACTAAGAAAACTAACTAAAACTAACTAACTAAACCTAAAACTAACAAATTAATGACTAATTACAAACTAATAACTAAACTAATAAAACTAATAAACTAATAACTAATAATAACTAAAACTAAATAACTATACTAATAACTAAATAATAAAATAACTAAACTAAAACTATAAAACTAATAAACTAAAACTAATAACTAACAAAAACTAAATAATTATATCAAAAAACTAAATAATTAAACTAATAACTAATAAAACTAACTAATAACTAATAATAATTACTAATAACTAATAATAACTAATAACTAACTAATAATAACTAATAAAATTAACTAACTAATAATAACTAATAATAAAAACTAATAAAACTAATAAATAACTAAACTAATAACTAAACTCAAACTAATAAAACTAATAATAAAAAAATAATAAACCAATTAACTAAATCTAATAATAATTAATAAAACTAATAACTAATAATAACTAATAATAAACAGAAAACTTATAATAAGTAATAATATTAACTAAAAATAAACTAACTAATACTAATAACTAATAAAACTAAACTCATAAACTAATAAATTAATAACTAAAAACTAATAAACTAAGCTAATTAATAATAACTAATAAAACTTATAAAAATTAACTAAACTAAATAACTAAACTAATAACTAAGTAATAACTAACTAAAATAAACTAAACCAAAATAAACTATACTAATAACTAACTAAAAACCTAAATCCTAAATTAAAATAAATAACTAATAATAACTTACAGTAACTAACTAAAACCTACAAAACTAATAACTAATAAAACTGATAAACAAAGAACTAATAATAAATAACTAAACTAATAAAAACTAATAACTAATAATAATAAACTAATAAAACTAACTAATAACTAATTAATAATTAATAACTAATAACTAATAAACTAATAAAACTAATTATAAATAATTAAGCTAATAAAAAAACAAATAAACTAATAATAACTACAAATAACTAACTAATAAAACTAATAAACTAACTAATAATTAACTAAAACTAACTAATAAATAAAACTAATAACTAAATAACTAATAAAACTAAATAAATAAATAACTAATAAATAACTAACTAATAACTAATAATAACTAAACTAAAACCTAATAAAACTAATAACTAATAACTAAACTTAAAACTAAAACTAATAAACCTAATAATAAAACTAATAACTAACTAATAAACTAATAACTAAACTAATAATAATAAATAATAATAAACTAAAACTAACAAACTAACTAAACAAACTTAAATTAAACTAATAATAAAACTAAAAACTAACTAATAACTAAACCTAATAACTAATATATTAAATAACTAAAAACTAATAAACCAAACTAATAAACTAAAACTAAATAACTAATAACTAATAACTAAACCTAAACCTAAAATTAATAATAATAAACTAACTAAAACTAATAACTAAACTAATAAATATACTAACTAATAATAATAATAAACTAATAAATAATAAAACTAAAACTAATAATAAAATTAAACCTAATAAACTAATAAACTAATAATAATAACTAACTAATATAATAACTAATAATAATAACTAACTAATAACAAATAACAAATAATAGTAATAATTAAACTAATAAGTAATAATAACTAACTAATGACTAATAATAAACTAATAATAAAACTAATAATAATAACTAATAAAACTAACTAAACTAATAACTAAACTAAACTAAAATGCTAATAACTAAAAACCTAAACCCAATAATAATTAATAACTAAACTAATAACTAAACTAAATAACTAAACTAATAATAAATAAAAACTAAAAAACTAATAATAATAAATTAATAAAACTAATAACTAAAACTAAATAGCTAACTAATAACAAATAATTAATAAAAAAACTAATAACTAATAGCTACTAACTAATAATAACTAATAAACTAAAGTAATAACTAACTAATAACTAAATAATTCTAAAATAATAACTAAACTAAATAATTAAAACTACTAATAACTAAACTAAAACTAATAAACTAATAAAAACTAAAAACAAACTAAATAAAAATAAACTAACCTAAAACTAATAACTAACTAACTAATTAAGAACATAATAACTAAACCTAATAAACTAATAAACTAATAATTAATAATAACTAAACTAATAAACTAATAAACTAATAACTAACTAATAACTAACTAAAACTAATAATAAAACTAGTTAACTAATAATAACTAATAATTAATAAAAATTAACTAATAATAATAAAAACTAACTAATAAAACTACTAACTAATAAACTGAATAAAACTAAATCTAACTAATAAAAATTAATAAACTAAAATAATAAAACTAATAAACCAAACTAACTAATAATAATAATGACTAAATAATAATAATAACTAATAAAATTAATAATAACTAATAAATAATAACTAATAAAAACTATTAATAATAAACTAAATAACTAAAAACTATTAAAACTAAATATAACTAACTAAAATCTAATAACTAAACTAAATATCTAATAAACTAATAACTAATAATAACTAAATAAATAAATAACAAATTAAAACTAATAAATTGATAACTAACTAATGTTAATAAACTAAAACCTAATTAATAACTAAATAATTAACTAAACTAATAATAACTAACTTATAATAACAATAACTAAACTAAAAAACTAATATACTAATAACTAATAATAACTAAAAACTAATAATAAATAATTAAACTAAGTAATAACTAAATAAACAAACAAATAAAAACTAAACTAACTAGTAACTAATAAAACTAATAAATAACTAAACAAATAACTAATACCTAAAACTCATGAAAATAATAGTAAATTAATAACTAATAAAAACTAATAACAAATATCTATTAAAAATTAACTAAACTAATAAACTAATAAACTAATAAAATAATAAATAAAAACTAAACTAAAAAACTAATAATTAAAAAAGAATAACTAATAATAAAATAATAATTAATAACTAAAAAATAGAACAATAAAACTAACTAACTAATAACTAATAACTAAACTAACAATAACTAATAACTAAAAACTAAAAACTAAAAAATAATAATTAATAAACTAATAAACTAAAAAATAACTAAAGTAAATAACTAGTAACTAACTAAACTAACTAAAATTAATAATGAAACTAACTAATAATAACTAATAACTAATAACTAAATAACAAAAAATAATAATAAACTAATAGCTAATAACTAACTAATAAAACCTAACCTAAACTAATAACTAATAATAATTAAATAAATAACTAAAAAACTAAACTAATAATAACTAACTAAACCTAGAACTAATAAATAATAACTAATAAATAAATAATAACTAATAAAATAAAACTAATAAAGTTAAACTAATTAATAAACCTAAAATTAACTAACTAAAGAATAATAAAACTAAAAAACTAATAATAATAACTAACTGAACTAAAACTAATAAACTAAACTAACTAATAACTAACTTAAAACTAATTAACTAATCATAACTAATTAGCTAAACTAACTAATAATAACTACAAAACTAATAACTAAAATAACCATGCTAATAACTAATAATAATAAACTAATAATAACTAATTATACTAAAACAAAACTACTAACTAATAAAACTAATAATAACTAAATAATAACTAACTAATACAACTAATAACTAAAAAAACTAATTATAACTAAAAACTAATAAACTAATAACTTACTAAAACTAATAAATTAATAATAACTAAATTATAGCTAACTAATAACTAATAATAAAACTAATGAACTAATAAACTAATACATAACTAGTAATAATAAACTAACTAATAAACTAATAGATAATAATAATAATAATAACTAACTAACTAAACTAATAACTAACTAATAATAACTAAATTAATAACTAGCAATAATAAAAATATTAATTAACTAATAACTAATAACTAAACTAAACACTAATAATAAATAACTAAAAAAACTAATAATAACTAATAAAACTAAAAAAATAAACTAACTAACTAATAACTAATAACTAATAGTAACTAACTAACTAATAATAATAATTAATAACTAACTAAAACTAACAACCAAAAAACTAAAGAAATAAACTAAAAACTAAAAAAAACTAAAACTAACTAATAAAAAATTAATAAACTAAAATAACAACTAGATAATAATAACTAATAAAACTAAATAACTAACTAACTAATAAAAAACTAACTAAAAATAAATTACTAGATAAAAAACTTGTAAAACTAATAAAAAATCTAATAAACTAAATTAATAAAAATGACTAAATAAAACTAACTAATAACGAACTAAAACTTTATAACTAAATAAATAAAATTAATCAAAACTAACTAAATAATAAATAGCTACACTAACTAATAACAATAAAACTAACTAACTAATAATAAAAATAATAACTAAACCTAATAATAAAATAATAATAAATAACTAATAAAACTAAATAATTAAATAATAAAACCTAATAAACTAATAAAAAACTAATAACTAAACTAAAATAAACTAATAATAATAATAACTAAATAATAAAACTAAACCTAATAACTAAAATAAACTAAAAATAATAATAACTAACCAATAAACTTAATAATAATAAATAATAAAATGAAATAAAATAAATAATAACAAATAATAACTAATAATAAACTATTACAAATAAATAAGAAATAACTAAAACTTATAACCAACAACTAATAAATAAATAACCTAACTAAAACTAACTAACTAATAATAACTAATAAAACTGATAAAATAAATAAAACTAATAAAATAACCTAATAACTAATATTAATAAAACTAAAACTAATAACTAAACTAATAAATAACAATAAAAACTAAAAAACTAAAAAAAACTAATAACTAAACTAAATAACTAATAAAAACTAACTAAAACTAATAATAACTAACTAATAAAACTAAACAAACTAAAATAAACTAATAATAACTATTAACTAAATAACTAAACTAAAAAACTAATTAAAACCTAAAAATAAGAAAAACTACCTAATAACTAATAAATTAATAGTAATAATAATAAACTAAAAATCATACTAATAATAACTAAATAACTAACTAACTAAAAAACTAAACTAATAATAACTAATAATAAAACCTGATAAACTAAATAATAACTAAAACTAATAACCAATAATAACTAACTAAAATAATTAATAAGAATAACAAACTAATAACTAATAATGGCTAAATAACTAATAAAAAACTAACTAAAACTAAACTAAATAACTAAACCAATGAACTAACTAAAAAATCAATATATAATTAAAAATTAATAATAAATTAAACTAACTAATAATAAAACTAAATTTAAACTAAATAACTAAATAATAAATAAACTACTAACTAATAACTATCTAATAAATAATAATAATAAATAATAATAACTAACTAATAAAACTAAAATAATTAACTAATAACTAAATAATAAAAGTAAACTAAACTAATAACTAATAAATAATAACAAACTAATAAGTAAACTAATAACTAATAATAATAATAATAATAAATTAATAATAAACCTAATAAAACTAATAAAATAAAATAATTAATAATAAACTAATAATAATAACTAACTAATAAAGAACTAAATAACTAATTAAAACTAATAATAATAAACCTTAAAAAACTAACAAACTAACTAAAATAAATAAACTAAACTAATTATAATAACTAATAAAATTAATTAAAACTAATAAACTAAAACTTAATAAACCAATAATAACTAAAAACTAATAAAAATAACTAAAACTAAATTAATAATAAAAAAAATAAAACTAATAAACTAATAAAACTAATAAAACTAAACTAATAACTAAAAAAAACTAACTAATAATAATAACAACTAAATAAATAACTAATAACTAACTAAAATAATAATTAATAAAACTAGTTATAACTTACTAATAAATTTATAAAACTAATAACTAAAATAATAACTAACTACTAATAAACATAATAAACTAAACTAATAACTAAAACTAATAATAATAAACTAATAAATAACTAATAAACTAAACTAACTAAACAAAACTAACTAATAAAAAATAATAAAAACTAAAAAACTAATAAACTAATATCTAAAAATTAAAAACTAAAAATTAAATAACTAATAAAATTAATAAACTAATAAACTAGATAACTAAACTCACTAAACTAATAATAACTAAACTAATAAACTAATAAACTAAATAATAAAAACTAATAACTAATAACTAACTAAAAATAATAATAACTAAATAATTAATAACTAAACTAATAATTAAACCTAAAAAATTAAACTATCTAATAACTAAAATACTAACTAATACAAAAACTAATAAACTAACTAAATAACTAAACTAATAAACTAAACTAACTAACAATAATAATAAATTAGAACTAACTAATAAACTAATAACTAATAATAACTAATAAAATTAATAAACTAAAACTAACTAAACTAATAAGGAATAAACTAACCAAAGTAACTAATAAAAATTAACAAAATAATAAATAACTAATAAACTAATAAATAATTAAGGCTAAAAACTGAATAATAACTAACTAAAAAAATAACCTAAAACTAACTAATAAATAAATAATAAATAATAAATAAAACTAATAAACTAAATAGATAACTAACTAATAATAACTAATAAACTAAATAATAACTAACTAATAATAATAAAAAATAAACTAATAACTATCTAAATAAATAACTAATAAGAACTAAATAACTAATTAATAAAACTAACTAAACTTAGAATAAACAAAAAGTAATAAAATAAATTAATAACTAGTAAGTAAACCTAACTAAAATGTAATAATAACTAAATAACTAATAATAAAACTAAACTTAATAACTAAAACTAATAAAACTAATAAAACTAACTAATAAATAAAAATTGAAATTAGTAATAATAACAACTAATAACTAACTAACTAACTAATATATAAAACTTAAAAAACTAAACTAAATAATTAAATTAATAGTTGAACTAGCTATCTAATAAATAAATTAACTAAAATAATAAATAATAATAAATAATAATAACTAATTAAACTAGTAAACTAATAAACTAATAATAAAAAAACTAACTAATAATCATAATAACTAAATAAATAACTAACTAAAAACTAATAATAAACTAAATAACAAATAAAACTAACTATCTAAAACTAAAAAAATAAAAACTAAAACTAAATAAACTAAAAACTAATAAACTAATAAACTAATAAACTAAAAAACTAATAAACTAGTAAAATATTAACTAACTAATAACTAATAAACTAATAAGTAATAAAAACTAATAAACTAAAACTAAATAATTAACTAAGAACTAATAAACTAATAAATTAATAACTAGACTAATAACTAAACTAAAAAATAAATAATTTAACTAATAACTAATAAAACTAATAAACTAACTAATAACTAAACTAAAACTAACCTAACTAATAACTAATAATAAACTAAACTAAAACTAATATCTAATAAACCTAATAATACCAAAATAAGCTAATAACTAATAACTAAATAACTAATAATAACTGAGCTAATAACTAATAAAACTAAACTAATAAATAACTAACTGATAACTAATAACTAAAACTAATAACTTAAACTAATAAAAATAAAAGAAACCTAATAACAAAAACCAACTAAATAATAAACCAACTAATAAAAACTAATAACTAAAACTAAAACTAAAACTAACTAAAACTTATAACTAATAATAACTAATAAAATGAAGTAGTAAACTAAATTAACTAATAATTAAAACTAAAACTTAATAAAATGAATAATAAAACTAATAACTAACTAACTGATAACTAATATTAATAACTAACTAAAATTAACTAACAAAACTAATAGCTAACTAAAACTAATTAAACTAAACTAATAACTAATAATAACTAAATTATGACTAAACCAATAATAAATAATAATAACTAAACTAATAACTAAACTAAATAACTAAATAACTAAATAAACTAATAACTAATAAACTAATAACTAACTAATAATAACTAATAACAATAAAAACTAACTAAACTAAATAACTAATAATAAATAACTAAACTAAATAATAACAGAATTAATAACCTAAAATAATAACAAAAATTAACTAATAACTAATAAATAAATAACTCACTAATTAATAATAAAATAACTAAAACTAACTAAACTAATAAAACTAACTCAAAACTAATAACTAACTAAAACTAACAAAATAAAAACTAAATAATAAAATTAACTAAAACTGACTAACTAATAAATAAATAAATAATTCCTAAACCTAATAAAACTAATAAACTAATAATTAATTATCAAACTAATAATAATAAAATAACTAACTAATAATAATAATTAATAATAACTAACTAATAATAACTAATAAATAACTAAAAAGGTAATCACTAATCTAATAATAATAACTAATAAAATAATAAACTAATAACTAATAATAAATTAATAAAATAACTAATAAAACTAAACAAAGACTAATTAACTAATAAACTAACTAATAATTAATAATAATAGTAACAATAAAACTAACTAAACTAACTAAAAATAATAAATTAATGGCTAATAATAACTAAACTAAATAAATAACTCATAACTAATAATAGCAACTAATAGCAAATAAATAATTAAACCTAAATAACTAACTAAAACTAATAAAACTAATAATGAAATAATTAACTAATAATAACTAAAATCAAAATTGATAACTAAACTAACTAATAACTAATAACCTAAGACCTAAATAGCTAATAAACTAAATCTAATAAACTAAATAACTAAATAATAACTAACTAAACCTAATAACTAAAACTTAATAAAATAATAACTAAAACTAATAAAACTAATAACACTAACTAAAAACTAAAACTAATAACTAAACTAATAACTAATAATAACTAAATGACTAACTAACTAATAAAAATAACTAATAAAACTAATAATAATAAACTAATAAAATAAAAACTAAATAACCTAATAAAACTAACTAAAATAAACTAAAAATACTAAAAAATAATAAACTAAAAAATAAATAAATTAATTAATAATTAATAAATAATAAAATAAATTACTAAAACTAAATAAAACTAATAAATAAAAAACTAATAACTAAACTAACTAAAACTAACTAAACTAATAATAACTAACTAAAAACTAAATAAACTAAACTAAACTAATAATAACTAACAATAACTAACTAATAACTAATGAATAATTAAATTAATAATGAATAAAAATAAAATAAAATTAAACTAATAATTAGTAAACTAATAACTAATTTATAGTAAATAATAAACTAATAATTAAATAAAACTAACTAAACTAAACCTAATAACAATTAAAAATTAATAAAAAAAATAATAATTAACTAAAATAAAACTAAATAACTAAGTAATAACTAATGAATGAATAAACTAATAATAAACTAAAACTAATAACTAAACCTAATAACTAAGAAAACTAACTAACTAAAACCAAAAACTAATAAACTAATAACTAAATAATAAACTAACTAACTAATAAACTAATAATTAAATAACTAACTAATAATTAATAAACTTAATAAATAAAATAATAAAAATAATAAATAACTAAATAACTAACTAATAAACTAATAACTAACTAAAACAAATAACTAATAACTAAAACTAAATAATAAAAACTAAACTAACTAAACTAATAACAAATAACTAAAACTAATAATAATAACTAACTAAAACTAATAAAACTAAAAATGCTAATAACTAATAAGTAACTAATAACTAAACTAACTAAACTAATAATATTAACTAATAAATAAATAACTAATAATAACAAAAATGATAATAAATAAAAACTAAATAATAATAATAACTAATAACTAAACTAAATAGATAATAATAACTAAACTAAAAACCTAATAAAACTAATAACTAATAATAAACCTAATAACTAATAACTAACTAATAATAACTCAATTAATAACTAATAATAAAACTAATAATAACTAAAAACTAACTAATAAACCATAACTAAAAAACCAACTAAACTAACTAATAATATTAATAACTAACTAAAAAAACTAAACCAATAAATAAATAATAAATAAACTAATAACTAAAACTAATAATAACTAACAATAATAACTAAAAACTAAACTAATAACTAATAACTAATAAAACCTAATAAATAAAATAATAAAAATAATAACTAACACTAATAAAACTAATAAATAACTAATAAATAACTAACTAATTACTAACTAATAACTAATAAACTAATAAAACAATCTAATAATAAATAATAACTAATAATTAAAAAACTAAATAAAACTAAACTAATAACTAAATAACTAATAATAATAATAACAACTAACTAACTAATAAAATTAACTAAAACTAATTAATAATAATAACTAACTAATAAAATTAACTAATAATAACTAATAACTAAAACTAAATAACTAAACTAAAAATTAACAATAATAAACCTAATAAAATAAAACTAAAACTAATAAAACTAAATAACTAAATAAAAAAACAAATAACTAATAAATAATAAATTAATAACTAGCTAAACTAAAACTAATAACTAACTAAACTAAAACTAATAACTAATAAGTAATAAACTAATAACTAACTAATAATTAATAAGCTAATAAAACTAAATAATAATAAATAATAACTAATAACTTAAATAATTACTAAAATCCTAACGAAAACTAACTAAATAATTAGCTAACTAATAAAATAAATGAATAATAAAACTAACTAAAACTAACTAATAATAATAACTAACTAATAAAATTAACTAATAATAACTAATCACTAAAACTAAATAACTAAACTAAAAATTAATAATAATAAACCTAATAAAACTGAACTAAAACTAATAAAACTAACTAAACTAATAAAATTAATAAAACTAAATAACTAAATAACTAAACTAATAATTTAAACGCTAAATAACAAACTAATAACTAATAACTAATAAATAAATAACTAACTAAACTAAAACTAATAACTAATAACTAATAAACTAATAAACTAATAACTAACTAATAAGTTAACTAATAATAATAAATAACTAAAACTATCTAACTAATAATTAAAACTAATAACAACTAAATAATAACCAATAAAAACTAATAATACTAAACTAATAACCAATAATAATAAACTAAAACCAACTAAATAATAAACCAAAACCAAATAACAACTAACCAATAACTTATAAAAACTAAAACCCAATAAACAAACTAATAAAACCAATAATAAGTAAACTAATAACTAAATTATAAAACCAATAAAACTAATAATAAAAACTAATAATTAACTAATAACCAACCAATAATTGATAACAAAAAATAAATTAATAAAATAATAAATAACTAAATAAATAATACTAATAACCAATAAAAATAATAACTAAAACTAAAACCAACTAATAATAATCAAACTTATAACTAATAAAACCTAAATTAAAACTAAATAACCAATTAACTAAAACTAATAACCAAAAAAAACTCAAAATAACTAACTAACTAAATAACAAACCTAAAACTAATTATAATTAATAATAAAAACTTTAATAACTAATTAATAAAAACTAACTAAAACTTATAGCAAATAATAACTAATAGTAACTAATAATAACTAAAATAACTAATAACTAGTAAAAACTAAAAAACTAATAACTAATAGTAACTAATAAAGAATAACTAACAACTAAATAACTAATAATAAAACTAATAAAACTAATAACTAAAATTACTAATAAACTAAACTAAATAATTAACTAATAATTAATAACTAATAAAACTAATAAACTAATAAACTAATAATAACTAATAATAATAAAATAACTAACCAATAAACTAATAACTAAATAAATAACTAAACTAATAAACTAAATAACTAAAATTAATAATAACTAAATAACTAATAAACTAATAAATAAAACTAACTAACTAATAATAACTAATAACTAATAAAAACTAAAAAAATCTAACTAATAATAAACTAAATAACTAATAACTAAACTAATAAAACTAAACTAATAACTAATAACTAAAACTAATAAACTAATAAATAAACTAAAAAATTAATATCTAAACTAATAAACTAATAACTAAATAATAAAAACTAATACCTAATAATAAAGTAAAAAATTAACTAATAAAACTAACTGACTAAATAACTAACTAATAAAACAATTAATAAATAAATAACTAATAATAACTAATAACTAATAAAAAACTAACTAAAAACCTAATAATTAATGATAAATAAACAAAACTAATAATAATAATAATAAATAAACTAATAAATAAACTAAACTAATAACTAATAATAACAAACTAACTAAACTAATAAAACTAATAACTTAAAACTAATAAACTAACTAACTACTAATAATTAAAAATTAAAACTAATAATAATAATAAAACTAACTAATAATTAATAAATAATAACTAACTAATAAATTAATAACTAATAATAATAACTAATAATAAACTAACTAATAATAACAAACTAATAACTAAATAATAACTAATTAACTAATAATAACTAACTAAACCTAAATTAAAAACTATAACTAATAACTAACTAACTGACTAACTAATAATAAATAATAATAAACTAATAATAATAAAACTAATAAAACTAAACTAAACTAATAATAATAAACTAATAATTAAAAAGTAAATAACTAATAATAACTAAACTAATAACTAAACAAATAAAATAAAAACCTAAATGAATAACTAATATATAATAAAACTAATAACCAATAACTAACTAAACTAATAACCTAAATAACTAAACTAATAATAACTAATAACAAAAAACTAAATAACAAACTAAAAAAACCTAAATAACTAAAACTAAATAAAAAGTAATAAACTAATAATAATAATTAAAAACTAATAACTAAATAACTAATAATAAAGATAATAATAAATAATAACTAATAACAAATAAAACTAAAAACTAATAACCTAATAATATTAATAACTAACTAATAATAACTAAATAACTAGACTAAACCCAATAAAAAACTAAAAATAATAAAACTATAGCTAAATAATAATAAAGTAACTAACTAATAAAACTAAACTAATAAATAAATAAACTAATAAAAATTAAATAAACTATCTAAAAATAACTAATAAATAATAACTAATAATAACTAATAAACTAATAACTAAAACTAAAAATAACTAATTAAACCTAAGAACTAAAAAATGAATAAAACTAAATAAATGCTAAATAACTAAATAATAACTAATAATAATAAACTAAATAAACTAATAACTAATAAAATTAATAATTAATAACTAATAACTAACTTAAAAACTTAACTAAGAAATAAGTAAATAATAAAAAAACTAAACTGACTAACTAACTAATAAAGACTAATAATATGCCTAATAAACTAATAACTAAACTAATTACTAATTAACTAATCTAATAACTAATTATAATAAACTAATAATAATAATAACTAGATATAATAACAAAAACTAATAATAACTAAATAATATCTAAAAATAAACTAATAAAACTAATAACTAATAGTAACCAAAATTAATAAACTAAAAAACTAATAAAACTAATAAACTAATAACAAAATAAGTAACTAATAATTATAAAAATAAACTAAACTAACTAATAATTACTAATAATAATAAAATAAATAACTAAACTAATAACTAATATAACAAACTAAACTAACTAAAAATAAAACCTAAAAAACTAATAAACTAAACTAATAATAATAATAATAACTAAACTAAATAACTAAAAAAGTAATAATAATAACTAATAAATAACTAACTTAACTAAAACTAATATCTAATAACTAATAATAAACTAACTAAAAACCAAGTAATAATAACTAAAACTAATAATATTAACTAACTAATAACTAATAAAAACTAAAATAATAAATTACTAATAAAACTAAAAAACTAAAAACTAAACTAATAATAAAATAAATAATAAATAATAACTAACTAACTAATAACTTAAAAGCTAAACTAATAATTAATAATAATAACTAAATAATAAAACTAATAAAAAAACCAAATAAAAAAACTAAAATAAGTAATAATAAACCTAATAAAACTAAATAACTAAACTAACTAAAACCTTATGAACTAATAACTAACTAAATAAATAAACTAACTAATAAAAAATAATAAAACTAATAAACTAAAACTAACTAATAAACTAAACTAATAAACCTAATGAACTAATAATTAATAATAATACTAATAATAATAATAAATTAACTAATAAATAACTAATAAACTAAAACTAACTAATAATAAAACTAAACTAACTAAATAACTAATAAAACTAATAAAAAAACTAACTAATAACTAATACTATTAACTAATAATAATAATATTAATAAACTAATAAAAGCTAATAAACAAATAACTAGTAATAAACTAATATAATAATAATAACTAATAAAATAAAACTAACTAAATAAACTAACTAAACTAAAACCTAACTAATAAACTAATAACTAAAACTAACTAAAAATATAAAACCTAATAATAAAAACTAAATAACTAATAATTAAACTAAATTAAAACTAAACTAAATTAATAAACTAAACCAATAAACTAAAAACTAACTAGCTAATAATAACTAAAATAAATAACTAACTAATAGTAACTAATAACTAATAAACTAATAACTAAACTAACTAACTAATAATAAATAACTAACTAGCTAATAATAACTAAACTAATATCTAATAACTAACTAATAAACTAAACTAAAAAACTAATAATAGTAACTAAAAACTAATAACTAATACAATTAAATTAAATAACTAATTGGCTGACTAATAATAAATAAGAAAACTAATTAAACTAATAACTAATAATAATAATAATAATAACTAATAAAACTAACTAATAACTAATAAAAACTAAAAACTAACTAATAACTAAAACTAACTAAACTAATAACTAACTAATAAATAACTAATAAAAAACTAATACCTAATAACTAATAACTAAAGTAACAAACTAATAATAAACAAATAACTAACTATTAATAACTAACTAACTAATAACTTATAAACCTAATAATAATAAACTAATAAATAAATAAATAAATATTAAAACTAATAAAAAATAACTAAAACTAATAACTAAATTAACTAATAAACTAAATAAACTAATAACTAAACTAAATAACTAAGTAACAAATAACTAATAAAGTAACTAACAAAACTAATAATAAATAAGTAAACTAATAAAACTAATAACTAATAAAAAATTAATAACTAAGAAATAAACCTAATAATAAAACTAACTAAATAACGAAACTAATAACTAATAATTAAAACTACTAAATAAGAAAAACTAAAATACTAACTAAACTAATAACTAATAATAAACTAAAAATTAATAATAACTAAATAATAACTAATAATAAACTAATAAACTAATAATAATAACTAATAACTAACTAACTAATAAATAACTTATAAAACTAATAACTAATAACTAAATAAAACTAATTATAACTAAATAATAACTAACTAATAACCTAACTAATAACTAATAAACTAAAACTAATAATAACTAACTAACTAATAATAACTAATAAAATAAAAAATAAAAACTAACTAAACTAACTAACTAAAACTAATAAAACTTAAAAAACTAATAAGTACAACTAAAATAATAACTAAATAACTAAACTAATAACTAAACTAATAATTAATAACTAATAAAAACTAATTGAATAATAAATATTAATAATTATAATAATAATTATTATAAAACTAATAACTAAACTAAATAAAAGAAAACTAACTTAAAAATAATAATAAACTTAAATAACTAAACTTGTAAAATAAAACTAACTAACTAATAATAATATAATAAAACTAATAAAACTAATAACTAAAACCTAATAATTAAAACAAATAAGTAAAAATTAATAAACTAAACTACTAAACTAAAACTTATAACTAAACTAATAACTAATAATTAAAATAATAAACTAAATAATAAAATAAATAAATAACTAAGTAACTAATTAGTAATAAAAACCTAAAACAAATAACTAAATAACTAAACTAAAACTAATAACTAATAAAATAACCTAACTAATAATAATAACTAACTAATAATAAGAACTAAAAAAACTATTAACCTAACTAATAATAACTAATATATTAAAAACTAATAATAATAAACAAAAAACTGATAAAACTAACTAATAAACTAATAACTAAACTAAACTAACTAACTAAACTAATAAAACTAATAAAAACTAACTAACTGATAAACTAATATTAACTAAAAAACTAAACTAAATATAATAAAATTAACTAATAACTAATAATAATAATAATAATAATAATAATTATAGTAATAACTTGTAACTAACCTAAACAACTAAACTAATAATAATAATAATACTAATAACT
The DNA here is from genome assembly GCA_021442155.1 of Cymbidium sinense. NCBI lineage: Eukaryota > Viridiplantae > Streptophyta > Magnoliopsida > Asparagales > Orchidaceae > Cymbidium > Cymbidium sinense. The sequence continues at coordinate 367,253,865 of CM038214.1, read as the reverse complement.
TAAATTAATAATAGTAACTAATAACTAAAACTAACAAATAAAATAAATAACTAACTAATAATAAACTAAAAACTAATAAAAAATAATAATAATAATAAACTAATAAAAAATAAAACTAAAAAACTAAAACCTAAATAAACTAATAATAATTAATAATAAATAACTAATAATAATAATAAACTAATAAAACTAAAACTAAACCTAATAAATGACTAATAAAACTAAAAACCTAAGCAAACTAATAACTAATAATAAATCACTAAAACTAATAAAACCTAATAATTAATAAAATAAGTAAAAAAAACTAATAATAATAATAAAACTAATAAAAAATATAAAACTAATAAATAAAACTAATAATAATAAAACTAACTAATAATAACTAAACTAACTAATAATAAATAATAATAAAACAACTATAATAAGTAATAACTAAAACTAAAAAAAACTATTAAACTAAAATTAAATAACTAACTAAACTAATAACTAATAATAACTAAACTAATAATAATAACTAATAATAATAAAAAATAACTAAACTAATAATAATAAATAATAAAAACTAAACTAATAAACTAAATAACCAATAAATATTAAACTAATAACTAATAAAACCAATAAACTAATAATAACTAAATAACTAACTAATAATAACTAAACAAATAATTATAAATAAAATAATAACTAAAACTAATAATAATAATAACTAATAACTAATACTGATAAAAACTAAATTAAACTAACAAAATCATAACTTAAAATAAACTAATAACTAATAATAAAACTAAATAACTAAACTAATAACTAATAAATGAAACTAAATAACTAAGCTAAATAATAAAACTAAACTAATAAAAAAAACTAATAAAATATATAACTAACTAACAAATAAAACTAATAAACAATTAAAACTAATAACATAATAAAAACTAATAACTAACTAAACTAAAAACTAATAACTAATAATAAAAACTCAAAAAATTAGAAAACTAAAACTAATAATTACTAAAAAAAAAATAGATAATAATAATAATAATAAAACTAGTAAACTAATAATAAAATAACTAATAAATAAACTAAATAAAAACTAACTAAACAAAAACTAAATAACTAATAAAAAAACTAATAAAACCCAATAAACCAAAACTAACTAATAACAATAAAATAAGTAATTAATAAAATAAAACTAAAATAATAAACCATAATAATAACTAACTAATAATAAATAATAATTAAAACCCAATAAACTAAACTAACTAAATAAATAACTAATAAAAACTAATAACTAGAATAATAGACTAATAATTAACTAATAATAATAATAATAACTAACTAATAACTTAAAAAACTAATTAGTAAACTAAAATACTAACTAAAACTAACTATGACTAATAACTAATATCTAATAAAATAAATTAAGTAACTAATAATAAATGAAACTAATAATAAATGAAACTAATAATAACTAAACTAATAAAACTAATAAATAAACTAAATAATAAACCTTACTAAAATAAATAAAAAAAACTAAAACTAAAACTAATAATTAATAACTAATAAAAACTAATAATAATAATGAAATTAAACCTAAAGCCTAATATAACTAATAAACTAATAATAACTAATAAAAACTAATAATAATTAATAACTAAATAATAATAATTATAATTAATAATAACTAAAAATAGTAATAATAATAAGTAAAATTCTAATAACTAATAACTAAATAAAAACCTAATAACTAAACTGATAATAAAACTAAATAACTAAATAACCTAAAAAAACTAAATTAATAACTAACTAAAACTAACTAACTAATAAACTAACCAACTAATAATTAATAACTAATAATAAACTAATAACTAAATAAAAACCTAATAACTAAATTTATAATAAAACTAAATAATTAAATAACCTAAAAAAACTAAACTAATAACTAACTAAAATTAACTAACTAATAAACTAACCAATTAAAACTAATAACTAATAATAAACTAATAAACTAATAACTAACTAAAAACTAATAACTAAAAAAATAATAACTAATAATAAAACTAATCATAATAACTATTAAATAACTAAACTAATAACTAATTATAAAAATAACTTATAACTAATAAAACCTAATAACTAAACTAATAATAACCAATAACTAATAAATAAATAACTAAACTAATAACTAATAATAATAACCTAGTAAAATAATAAATAATAACTAATAATAATAAATAAAAACTAACTAGGTAAAAATAACAAACTAAAATTGATAAATAATAAACTAACTAATTAATAATAACTAATTAATAAAAAAACTAATAACTAATAATAAAACCAAAAGCTAAAAACTAAATAACTAAAGTAATAAACTAATAAAAACTAAATAACTAAATAACTAAAACTAATAACTAACTAGAAAACAAAACAATAACTAAACTAATAACTAATAATAAATAAATAATAATAATTTATAATAATCTAATAAATAACTAAACTAACTAACAAATAATAATAATAACTAACTAATAACTAATAAAAACCTAATAACTAATAATAACTAAACTAATAACTATAAGTAATAACTAAAAACTAATAATAACTAACTAAACTAATAACTATTAACTAATAAAGATAAACTAATAACTAAATAATAACTAAAACTAATAACTAACAAAAACTTAAACTAAAACCTAAACCTAATAAAACTAATAAACTGATAAACTAATAATAAGTAATAACTAATAACTAATAATAACTAAAACTAAAAACTAATAATAATAAACTAAATAACTAAACTAACAAACATAAAACTAATTAATAAATCCAAAAATAAAAACTAAACTAAAAGCTAATAACAAATAAATAATAATTAAAAAACTAATAAAAAACTAAAAACTAACTAATAAAAAAACTAAACTTAATAACTAAACTAACTAAAAAACAAATAATAAAACAAAACTAATAAATAATAAAAAAACTAAACTAATAACTAAACCTAATAACTAAAACTAAAACTAATAACTAATAACTAAAACTAATAATAATAACCTAACTAATAATAATAATAAAACTAATAACTAACTAAAATAATAACTAATAACTAATAAACCTAATAACTAAACTAACTAATAACCTAACTAAACTAAAAACTAATAAAACTAATAAATAAATAACTAACTAATAACTAAAACTAATAACTAAATTAACTACTAAACAATAACTAAATAACTAAATAATAATAAATAAATAAGACCTAAAATCTAAATGTAATAACTAATAAACTAAATTAATAAAACTAATAGCTAATAACTAAAAATAACTAAATAAATTAACTAACTAATAACTAATAACTAATAACTAATAAAAACTAATAAGCTAATAAAACTAAAACACTAAATGACTAAACTAATAAACTAATAAAACTAAACCTAATAACTAACTAACCAATGAAAAACTAATAAAATAAAACTAACAACTAATAAAAACTAAAAAACTAAATAAAAAACTAAATAATTAAACTTATAAACTAAACTAATAATAATAAAACTAATTAATAACTAATAATAATAACTAATAACTAAATCATAATAATTAATAATCTAATAACTAATAAAACTAATTAACTAATAATAAATAATAATAAAAACTAATAAATAAATAAATAACTAAACTAATAACTAAACCTAAGCTAATAAAACTAATAAAAACTAATAAACTAATAAACTATACCTAATAATAACTAATAATGACTAATAACTAATAATAACAAATAATAAACCAATAACTAATAATAACTAAAAACTAACTAACTAAAACTAATAACTAATAAAACTAAACTAATAAACTAATAAACTAATAATTAAAAACTAATAAACTAAACTAACTAATAAAACCTAAACTAATAACTAACTAAACTAAATAACTAAATTAATAGCTAACTAATAACTAACTAAAATAAACTAAACTAAAATAAACTAAGCTAATAACTAAAAAAAAACCTAAAAACTAAACTAAAACTAATAACTAATAATAACTAGTAATAATTAAGTAAAACCTAAATAACTAATAACTAATAATAAATAATTAATAAAAACTAATAAAATAATATGCTAAACTAATTAATGATAACTAATAACTAACTAATACCAAATAACTAATAAAACTAATAACTTATAATAACTAACTAATAATTCTAACTAACTATTAACTAATAACTAATAAACTAATAAAAATAACTAATAAATAACTAAACTAATAAAAAACTAATAACTAACTAATTAATGAATTAACTAATAACTAACTAATAAATAAAACCAATAACTAACTAACAACTAACAAGTAAATAAAATCAATAACTAACTAATAAAACTAATAACTAATAATAACTAACTAATAACTAATAATAACTAAACTAAAACCTAATAAAACTAATAACTAAACCTGAAACTAAAACTAATAAATCTAACAATAAAACTAATAACTAACTAATAAACTAGTAACTAATCTAATAATTATAAATAATAATAAACTAAAACTAATAAATTAACAAAACAAACTAAAACTAAACTAATAACTAACTAATAATCTAAAACCTAAGAAATTAATAATAAAACTAAAAACTAACCAATAACTAAACCTAATAACTAATAAATTAAATAAATAAAAACTAATAAACTAATAAAGTAAAACTAAAAAACTAATTGCTAATTACTAAACCTAAAACTAAAACTAATAATGATAAACTAACTAACTAAAAACTAATAAAAAATTTAAATAATAATAATAATAATAAAATAATAAATAATAAAAGTAAAACTAATAATAAATCTAAAATTAATAAACTAATAATAATAATAACTAATAACTAATAATAATCACTAACTAATAACTAATACCTAATAATAATAATAATAATAAAACTAATAATAAATAATATCTAACTAATAACTAAAATTAATAACTAATAATAAATGAATAATAAAAGTATTAATAATAACTAATAAAACTAACTAAACTAATAACAAACTAATAATAAAAATATTAATAATAACTTATAAAACTAACTAAACTAATAACTAAACTATACTAACATACAAAATAACTAAGAACCTAAACCTAATAATAATTAATAACTAAACTAATAACATAACTAAATAACTAAATTAATAAATTAAATTAATAAGTAAGCTAATAATAACTAATCTAATAATAACTAAAAACTAATTGCTAACTAAATAATAAATAAATAAATAAATAAATATTAACTAATAACTAATTAGAATTAACTAAAAAACTAATAATAAAAAACTAATAAAATTAATAACTAAACTAATAACTAATAACTAATAAAAACTAATAACTAATAACTAATAAGAACTAATAAACTAAACAAATAATTAACTAATAACTAAATAAAACTAAAATAATAACTAAACTAAATAATAAACTAATAAATAATAACTAAACTAAAACTAATAAAACTAATAAAAAACTAAAAAACCAACTAAATAATAATAAACTAACTTAAAACCAATAACTAACTAACTAAAATAAAATAACTAAACCTAATAAACTAATAAACTAATGAACTAATAACTAACTAATAACTAACTAATAACTAGCGAAAACTAATAATGAAATTAACTAACTAATAATAACTAATAACTAATAATAATAACTGACTAACTAATAATAAAATTATCTAATAACTAATAAACTAATAAAACTAATATCTAATAACTAATAAATAATAAACTAAATAAAACTCAAACTAACCAATAATAACTAATAAACTAAAATAATAAAACTAGTAAACCTAACTAACTAATAATAATAATAATGACTAAATAATAATCATAATAACTAATAAAACTAACTAATAACTAATAAGTAATACACTAAACTAATATAACTAATAACTAACTAAGAAAATCCTAATAACTAATAATAAAACTAAACTAATAACTAACTAATAATAACTAATAAAAATTGATAAAACTAATAACTAAACTAATAAAAATAAACTAAATAACTAAACTAATAATAACAACTAACTAATAAAAACCTAAACTAATAACTAAAACTAAAATAATTAATAATAACTAATAATAACTAATAACTAAAACTAATAATAATAACTAACTAATAGAACTAATAAATAAAAACTAAAACTAACTAATAACTAAAAAACTAATAACTAAACTAATAACTAATTAAATAACTAATTAATAATAAACTAGTAATTAATAACTAAATTAACAATAATAAATTAACTAAAATAACCTAATAAAACTAAACTAATAATAACTAACTAATAGACTCAAAACTAATAAAATAATAAATAAACTAAAAACTAATAAACTAAGTAAAACTAAATAAACTAAACTAATAAACTAATAATAATAATAAAACCTAACTAATAATAACTAAACTAAATAAAAACAAAACTTAAAACTAAACTAACTAACTAACTAATAACTAAACTAGAACAATAACAACAACAACAACAAGCTTTTATCCCACTAAATGGGGGTTGGTTACATGAATCATTCATCTCCATTATGTCCTATTATGTGTCAAATTCTCATTTAATTCAAGTATACTAAGGTCATTTTTTAGACATATTAACCATGGCTTTTTTAGGTCTACCTATACCTTTCTTAACATAAGGCAAATCTAATGCATCTACTCTCCTAACCGGGTCATCGGATGATCGACGCTTTATGTGCCAAACCATCTAAGGCGACTCTCTCTAATCTTATCTACCACTGGAGCTACTCCAACTTTTTGAACATACTCATTTCACATTTTATCTCAAAGTGTAAAGCCACTCATCCACCAGAGCATCCTCATCTTTGTAACACTTAACTTAGTCTTATGCTTCTCATTTATTGGCCAACATTCTGCACCATAAGTCATTACAGGTCTTACCACCATCTTATAAAATTTTCCCTTAAGTTCAAGTGGAACTTTTATCACACAATAGGCCAGATGCATTCTTCCACTTCAAACATCCAACTTGAATTCTACTAATAACATCTCCATCTATTTCACCATCATTTTGAACAATAGAGCCTAAATATCTGAATCACTCACTCTTATTAATGACTTGTTCACCTAATGTCACAACACTACCACTCAAACTTCTACAACTAAAATTACACTCCATATATTCAATTTTAGATCTACTTAAATGAAAACCTTTAGACTCTAAAGTTGACCTCCATAATTCAAGTTTCTCTTGGACTCCCTCTCTAGTCTTATCAACAAGAAGAATGTCATCAAGAAAAAAGCATACACCAAGGTACATCTTCTGTAAATGCCTAAGAACATCCATAACTAAAGTAAATAGATGAGGGCTTAAAGCTGATCCTTGATGTAATCCAACCAAAAAATAGAAAATATTTTATCAATCCTCCTTGTGTTTGGACACAAGTAACAGCTCTAGTATATATCCTTAATGACTTGAATATAACCAAAATTAACTCCATTCTATTCTAGAACTCTCCAAAGAACATCTCTCAAAACTTTATCATAAGCTTTCTCTAAATCAATAAATATCATATGTAGATCCTTCTTACTTTTTCTATACTTCTCCATCAAACCTTCTAACAAATGTATGTGATCCATA